>OMNW01022462.1:1810-11872 GCA_900303245.1 Selene dorsalis
ACATTCTCTTTTTGAGGATGGAAAGCTTTTGACTGGAGGCCAGGCTGGATCCGCTGTAGGTGTGATTAATGGTCTTAATAAAAGCTAGTGTGTTGCTGAAGCACAACCACATCGTAAAGAATGTAGCGCCCTCTTCCCTTTTTTTTTTTTTTTGGGTCATCAGTCATTGCATTCACATTAAAACGATCATCATCATCATCATCATCATCATCATCACTTCACACTTGCATCATCATCATCATCACCATCATCATCATCATCATCATCATCATCATCATCTATATGTAAGTCTGCCTCAGACAAACTTCAGAACTTGTAGGAGGTCTACAGTTGAGCTAGTACTAGATCTCTTCTACTGTTTGTTGTTGTTGTTGTTGTTGTTGTTATTGTTGTTATTGTGTGTGTCTGTGTATGTGTGTGTTGCCTCTGTGGGTCTTACTGATATCTTTTGGGTGTTGGTTTCCCCAACGTAACATATTGTTAGGCAAAATAGCATTCATAATAATTGGCACTACTGGCAAAAAGGGTTTAATTTTTGCTAGCCAAGAAAACAAAAGCACAAAGTGTAAATGTTTTTGTCTGAAAGATCATTGTTTCAGCTAACTTTTTGTTTTCCCACTTATAATTCTAACATTAGATTTTTCAGTTGCATGCTTTAACAAAATGTTCTTTTCGGTAACACTTATACTGGATACTCTTAAAGTGAAGCAGTTAAAATCCTCTCACAGTCCATAGCCACTAACGTGTTCTTTTTGCTGTTTCTTTGTCTTAAATCTCATGCACATTACTCCGTTTTTGTAATATCTACATTATATACAAGCAATACAGCCATCCTGTGTACCCAAGTCTCTGTCTTAAGTTCTCATTATGGGAGTAAAATAATTTATAATCTTAAATACAGTCCTCTTATGAAAAAGTTTCAGGGTCCTCATATCCCCTTACCTCGTCAGTTTATATACAGGAATATGCAATAGTCCAAAATATGGATTTGATTGCCCATATGGGCTAATATGGGGACCAATGCCCTGTATAGGGGCAGGTATAGGACCCATGTCCTGTACAGAGCAAGCATAGAGACCTCTCAGAGTCAAGAAGAAGTCAAGGCAATGGTATGTGACTCTCTCCTCAAAACCACAGTTAGGATTTAGAGGTTCACGCAAAGAACAAACTAACAGAGACATTTAACCATTGGAACATGTCATATTTTACCACACAAGGGGAGAAAACCAGTCTCAAGCTAAACCACTCTTGAGCCAATTAAATTAATAATTAGACCCTTAAATAAATAAAGTTAAAAAGAAAAAAGCACCCAAAATAAGTCATTTGTCCTTACACAGTTCACATTACACAGGGCAAGGATAAGTTGATGAGGACGTAAGTGAGACACAACTACACATAGAAATACAAAAGAAACAACACTAAAGCAGTTTGGCAAGCATGCAGGAGCTTGTAGCTCAAACACATGCATTGAATTGAACAAACACGGACACACCACGTCAGGCGAGCAAAGTGCTGCCTCTGAGAACGACTCCATACAAAGTCCATGTAACAAATTAAGACATCGTTATTCTGACCCCAACCCTTTATCTAACAATGCCCCTCTTACATTCAAGTGCAGTTCCTCCCCTTTGGATCGGGTGACTGATTAGTAGGTTTGTTGAGCCTGTGAGTCAGAGTGGTTGGTGATATTGTGATATACTGAATCAGCAGAATGATTTTTGCCACTACAGCTCTTTAAGATGATGGAGAGGAGGAATAAGCGAAAAAACCTTGCATGCAAATGCAACATAGAAATGAGTTTTTTGGTTTATGTTTTTCTTATTCTTTCATGGATCACCGTTTGGATAACAAAACCCAAAAGGTTTTGCGTATTTTCTGCATGTCAAAGTAGCCTCTTGAGCAAGCTGTTCATCACCAGTGCCTTTCAAATGCATCCAGTCACTGCCGTGAACAGCCAGATGTCGTCGTCGTCGTCGGATGCTTCCTCGTGTTCTCTTGTTTGACTCGTTGACTTTTTCTTGCAAAGAAACATACCCATGAAGAGTGCAAAGAATGCCATGAGGTTAATGTGATGGCCTCCCAGTGAAACTGTGGAGGAGGATCAGTGCTGTGGGCAGAGCCAGGTCTCTGGGCTCCACCCAGCAGTCTGTCTGTCTGAGCTGCCATGATGGACACCTATCCTGTCCTCAGTCTGTCTGGGAAGAGTTTTGTTTCCCCCCCTCTTGAGAGAAGAGGGGAGAGAGAGAAGGTGAGAGTGAAGGAGGGAAAGAGGGGAAAGAAGAGGAGAGGAGAGGAGAGGAGAGGATGAGGGAGTGGGGGGGTTTAGAGGATCGATAGAGGGAAAGAGAGAGAGAGAGAGAGAGAGTTCAGGAAGGATGGAAGAGAGAAGAAAGAAAAAGGACAAGATGGAGGGCAGGGAAGTTGTATAGATTGCTCACAGGCTGAGGGGGCTGTGTGTGGGGCCTGGTGGTGGGCTCTCAGGACCCCTGGCCTTTCTCTGCTCTCTGGCCCTGAGGAGAAACCAAACACTTATTAGTGTGTGTGTGCTTCTGTGTGTCTACAAGTACAAGTACATTTTCTTTGGCGAAAAATAGTTTCCCCAATTCTTCTTTTTTTTTTTTCTTAATATCCAAAAGCCATTTTCAACAAACTGCTTGCAATTCCTGCCCCAGACACTCGCACACTCAAAAACAACACTCGCTCAGTCCTTTTATCCTCTCCCAGCCATCAAGGCACAAATAAAAGAGACCGGCAGGCCAAGCAAGACACTTAATGTCCCCCTAATGATGTCAGTCAGAACATGCCCCCAGGAAGACCATACGCAAAGAATCGCTCCTCTATCTATCTATCTGTCAGTCATGCACAAGTACCGACATCATTCAGCAGTCCTCAGAGAGAGAGAGAGAGAGAGAAAAAGAAACAGGGAGATAGGGAGGGAAGAAGAGAGAGAGAGCGAGAGGGAAGGATGATAATCCAGGGCCTCCTCTCCCCCTCCCTCCGCTGACATGCAAACAGGCATCAGCCACCGGGAGAGAGGGAGAGAGAGAAGAGAGGGAGAGAGGACTCACCCGTTTCAGAGGCCTATGGTCCATCAAGGGGCTTCACAGGAACAGTAAAACAACACCAACTATTAGCACCAATGTAGTGAGCGCATGTATCGTGGCAGTGGGCTGCAAGTGTGTGTGTGTGTGTGTGTAATGTGTATGAGTCCATGGATATGTGCACAGAGGTGTTTTGAGCGTGTGTGTGTGTGTGTGTGCAGAGCTTCGTGTCTCACCTGTGGCGGCATCGGAGCAGGAACCTCAGGATCTTGCGAGCAGCCTGGTTCTGTTTTTTAGTTAGGAGGCTGCTGCAGGTGAAGAAGAGGGGGCTGTGAGAAATATCTTACAACTTAATTAGCTGTGTCTGCGAGCTGTGTGTTTGTGTGTGATGTGAAGTACCTGAGGGAGTGTCTGTAGGAGCGGTAGTATTGCTGGATGAGGACCGCTGCTCTACGACTCTGTTGGAACTTCCTCTGCTCATGGAAACTCCGGAAACGACTCTGGATCAGGATGGCTGCCAGGGTCATTCTCTTATAAAGTGCATACTGAGCGAGAGAGAGAGAGAGAGAGAGAGAGAGAGAGAGAGCACAGCAGCATTAAGCCATCTGTCAGCACTTTGTCATGTTGAATACCAATTCTGAATTAAGTATTAGTTGTCTATTACCGTTTAAGATAAGAATTATTTAATTAAAATATATGAATAATTTAGGTTTGCTCCAGTGAATCTTACAGTGCACAACAGGAGTCGACGACGTAACTACTTGGCCAATCAAAAACATATGAATTGTAAAAGCACGAGTGACTAAGATGAGCTCACATAAGCTTTGTGGTTGCAAATGTGTCTCTCTGTGTTCCCAGATCATGAGCATGTGCATCACATTACTACATGTCCTTAACAGACAGGCTAATGCTGAACTACCTGCAGTGATTAAACTGCACTTCTTTGAATGGTCACTTTGATTGGCTGGCTCCAAATGTCAGTTCATCCCAATAGATGTCCGTGTTATAATGGCAAATGTTACAGCAAAAAGAACAACAAACAACCTAATGTTTTTATGGTGGGTCAAATCTTTGTATAACTCTCTCATATAAGAGCTTAAAGTTCTGCATAATTGAGGGCGTGTCCTTTAGGCGACGACTGGCACAAGCTGCCATGAACCAAAGTCCGGGCTCCTTTCGTGCCCCTACAATGTTTGTATTAGCCGTGAGTTCAGTCAGAGTCAGATAAAAATAAAGTTCAGTAAAAACTAAAAAACTTACTAAAACTCGCTGCTGGTGACAGTTTGGTAGATGATCAGTCAGTGGTTTTGATTAACTGAGGCAGGGATGGTGAATGACATGATTAAATCAGGCCCCACTGCTAATGCTAAAAATGCTTTTAGCTAAATTAGATTGAGAATTTTAATGGTACAGTTATGAATAGATTGTATCTATTCATAATACGATTATGTCTGCACATAGGATTCAGCACTGCAGAAGCGCTTGACACTGTTTGAAAGGAGCTGGTGGAATAATTAGGAATAATTATAAAGTCACAAGTCTTACCTGCTTGTATCTCTTATAGCAGCGCTGAATCACTGCTGCAATCTCTTTGCGTTGTTCCTGAATGGGACCCTGAGAGGAGTGACATTAGTATGAACATCTTACATATTAAATGGTTTGCAACCTATCAAAGCAAGAAAGAAATGAGGAGTAGGGGGGGGGCTTATTTCAACACTGACAAAATGCCTCAGATCTCTGGGGTAAAGTTTCTGGGACAAGCGTTCCTCTGAATAAGCGGAGGACATGCGTACCTTGTGTTTTCTGAGGGAGTGCAGGGCGTGCCTGATGGATTCGTACAGCTCGGCCTGCTCTGTTTCGGTCATGGCTAGACAGGAGGAGTCAGTTTTCAACCTCTCCTCTTTCATAGCTGCACAGAGGAAGGAGCTCCAGTCAAAGGGGGAGGACGGGGCTTGCTTAGCCTGAGGACTCTGCTGATCCTCAGGCCCTGAGAGAGAGTTTGGTTTGGGGCAAGGAGTCTGGGGCTTGGAGTTCAGAAACCTGAAGAGAAACAAAGCAAAGTGACAATTTTATAGTTAAAAAAAAAAAAAGGGCATTACACCATTTGATGAGTTAATTTAAGTAAATATTTCAATACGTTTCCTCACCTCTCCACTTCACCGAGGTAACCAGACAGTAACCTGACATCACTGCTGATCCCCACCTTCCCAGAGTCTGCGTGAGTCTCCATAGCCTCCTGTTTAAGCCTACCAGCTGAAGCCTCCATGATGTGATCAGCTAGCATCGTGATGTCCATCTGCAACACATGCAGAGCAGGTGTTATCTATAGATTTATAACACCTGCTTCTCTTAAAATGAAAAACAATCTTTAACTTTGCCGTTTGTTTTGATACCTACGCTGACGACAGACGACTCTTTGTGCTTAATGTTGTTATTCATAATTATACTTGAAAGAGGGAAATGCTGACTGACTGTAATCATTATCACTTGACTCTGGAGGTTTGATTCTGTACGCTCACTTTAAATATGCTTGCCTTATAATATATACAACCTCAGTCTTCATCCATGATCAAGTTTATCCAAATGGGCAAAGTTTGCATACATCCTCTATCCATCCTCTCGTTGTGTATCCTCTTACTCTGATGGATCAGATTTCATTGAATCAAAATACAGAGCCACATGTGTGTCCTAATGAAAAATACTGCAGTCTCTTTCATCGACACTTTCTCTTTCTAGCTGTATTTAATGAGACTACACTGCTCCACAGTGCTGTTCACTTACTAAGGCTGAATCTCTTGCTTTAATGTTAAGTTTTACCAGTTAGTATTAGGTTTCTACCAGTAAGGATTTAGAGTTTGTGCCCCTTTTTTCCTCTTGCTTGTTAGTCCACTTGATCATTAATGTTAGTGTATGTGTCTGTTTGTGTGGGACTGAGTGAAGTTATCTAGTGAGAAAACCACTGATACACCTACACCGCATAACTAACGTATAATCCACATTATCAGTTTATCCTGTTTATGCTCCAGTTTGCTGTCAACATTCAATCTCACCACTCTTTTTAACTTAGTGAGCTTTTCATAGACATTTTTCCTTTGTTCACACTGAGGGTCAAAGGTTGAAGAGAGAGCTTTTTAATTGATTTTTTTCACGTATTTTATCACAAACATGACACACATGTAAACGAGATGTACACATCGACCATCACATACAGTACAAAGAGTTCAGTCTTGGTTAAGTAAATTAGATCTTAACTGCCCCCTAACAGTCTGCTGCCCCTACCTGTAAGTCCTCAGTGTTATCCTGATAGGTCAGCAGCTCTGTCTCCTCTCCCCTGTCAGACAGCACTCTTTGGCGCAGGTGAATGGCCAGCCGCTCTTTTCCCAGAATCCTCCTGGCCAGGCTACGTTGCCCCAGAGTCTGTCTCAGACTCCACCTGTTGCCCCCTCCGGACCCCCCTATCCTGGCCTGCAGGAGGGAGAATGGGGTGCTGGGGAGCTGAGGCTGGTTGGGGCTGGAGCTGGCAGGAGGTGTGTTCTGACAGCTGAGGTTGGAGGGTTGAGTTTGTGGGGTGCTGGGGAGGAGGTTAGGACTGAGGGAGGTGTTGAGGGTGTTGGTGCTGGGGGTTGAGTTAGCTAGCTGTTGCTGTGTGTCTGGGCTGGTTTTGAGTCTCTTGGCTGGGGGCGGGCCTCCCTGTTCTCCCTGCGCTCCCTGCGGAGCTCTGTGTCCTGTTTGGCTCCAGCTCTGGTTCTGGTTGTCTGGCTGGCTCTCTGTCCTGGCTCTCCTCAGCTCTGGGGGAGACAAAGATGGTGAAATTAATGACAACATGCATTTCTAATAAAGAGGACATGCCAGCTTATTAAAGGCTCAGTTAAATGCCTCAAGGTTGGAGTGCTCTGCCAAATTGCAGCAAATAAAGTCACAGTCTTCCCTTCTGGGGTTGGAGCATTCAATAACGGCCAGATGTAGTCATGCAAAATATTATCTTCTTCTTCAACGATCAAATTAATCTTTTTGTATGAATCATGTTATATTTACAGCATGAATTCTTCACTTTCTGCCAAAAACACAAAGCGCCAAATTTGAGAATTTCAGGACATTACTGAGATATTGCAATCACAAGAATCGGATGGACAGCCCTTAAACATTATGTCTTAAAAGACATCACATCCTCCACACGTGTGCCCAGGGAAAGGTGATCATTTTTTGTCTTTCTCTTTGCGTTATTGACCCTCCAACATGAGGCATTTTTCTCTCCTGCTGGTGATAAACTACCCTTCCCACCTGGGTTAGTGTTTGGAGTGGGGTTGTTGCTTATTCCGCTGGTCTGTGACTCTCCTCTCCACCTTTCCATCCAAGTGTCAGCCGGCTGGCCCTGAGCTTGAGGAGTCTGTTGTAGGTGCTCTAACAGCTCAGCCAGTCGAGTGTGGCCCCTGGATCGAGCGATGTTGAGAGGCAAGCGTCCCAGCGAATCAGGAATAGCCAGAGCTCTTGGGTCCCATTGGTAAAGCACCAGTGCTGCTTCAGTGTGGCCCAGAGCACACGCCCACATCTGGAGAGACGCAAAGAAAAAACACAAGTCACACACCACAGGCATGGAGAGAGAGAGAGAGAGAGAGAGCGAGAGACACATACGCTTAAAATGCCATTTAGAAAAAAAATCAATCCCTCACCAGTGGAGTGCAGGAGAAGTGGTCTACGTTGAGAGGATCCACCTCCAGCTCGAGGTCAATACTGTCAGCGTGCTTTGTGCTGCAGAACCAAGACGACAAAAGTGACGTTAATTGGCACAGTCTGTGCGTTCACAAGGGTGTGTGTGTCGTGTTTGTCAGTGTTACTCACCGCCAGCGAATGAGTGTCTGAATGAGCCCCGCGTAGCCCTGAGCTGCAGCCAGATGCAGTAAGGTCATTCCTCTGGAGTTCTTACTGTGGACGAGTTGATTAGAAGAAGCCCAGCATGGCTGAGACATCATCTTCTCACAAACCACGACCACGCGACCCTCGAATGAACCCTGATCGGGAGAAATCTGGAAGATCACAGAGGAAGAGGGGGCAGTGAGCAGAGAATATAATATCTCTGGTGACTTCTAATGCATCCCTTTGTTTTTCCAACATGCATTTCAAGGCATTACAAAACTTCATTTTCCAAAATATAATTGAAAAGTTGTTGTTGTTGTTTTTTTTTGCCTATAAAGTGCCAGCCATGATCCGAGCTGGTTGAATTCTCAAAACGCTGAGAATCGGATAAACTGGACCTTCCTTTACAAAAGCAAAGAAGAAGCTTTCTTACACTTCCTTGTGGCAACAACCACGTAAGCGTTGAAACAAAAGGGGAAACTGTTTTCTCTTTGTAACTAAATCTTATTGAAAGCTTATTGAATTTACAGATACCAACATCATAACATCGTATATGTTGTCAATCTTGGTGTTTTTTGCTTTTGTACTTGACTTGTGTTGCTGTAGCTGTGCAGTCTTTATTTGGATCATTTTGGTAGAAAAACTGTAGCAACTGTGATTGTAAATGTTTGAATTAGTGATCAATTCTTGTTAAGTCTTCAAAGACTAAAACGCAATTTTGAAGACTTACTTTTTATAGTAAAAATATTTCATTCTGTTTTCCTGCACTCCTCTCTAAATCACTCCTTCCTGCCTTACTTGAGACTGCTGCTCAGTGGCTCCTCCTCCTCCCTCCACTCCTCCGCCCTTGGTTGCCATGGTTTCTGAGCTGGGGTTCTGATTGGTTATCTCAGCCATCCTCTGCTCCATCTGCTCCAGACGCTCCAAGATAGACATCCTGAACTGGGTATCTGCACAAAAATGAAGGTGGGACACACACACACACACACACAGCTGTAAGCAATGCCCAGTTGTTTGTTTGTTTGTTTGTGTTGTTGTGTTGTATTTAAGCAAATCAATATTATGTTTTCGTAAATCCTACTTAGAGAAGCTTAGAGTAGAGAAGCTCTTCTCTGAGGAGAAGAATAAATCAGGGTTGAAATCCAATAAATCCCCTTTACAAACAAGGGCGACTAGGGAACCAAATAAATTTCATGTGTTTGTGTGTGAAAAAATCTTTACATCTTTGCAACAGATGTGAGTTTTGCATGTGTGTGTCACGGTTGTATGTGAATGTGACCCTTTGTTTCAGTGCTGCTGCAGTTTTGCTGCAGTGCACATTATGTCATCCCACCTGCTGCTCTCTCACTCTGTCTCTCTATTTGTCCTTCCTCTCATTTCACTCCTATTTTTCTTTCTGTTGTCTGCAGCGCAGGAAAATGAGCTTTAAAAAAAGGGTGGAGCCACAACGATGACACAAAGGCTCAGGCTCCTCCCCCCTTTTTTCCTACTTGGCTAATCAGAAGGAGAGCGGAGTTGTTCCAGTTAACACAAGCTCATCTGAATACAAAGCAAAACACTCGACTGTTTTAGATGCCACACACGTAGGGGGGAAACATCTGTTTTCAAATGAAGACACAGCTGCATAAACACACACAAGTGCATTAGATTTCAAGTCACACAAAAAGCATAAAATAATTACGGAACAATTACAGAAAATGAAGATTGAGAGGACTGTGATTGATTACAATGCCTTCATTAACTGACACAATGTGAAGTTGACAAATACTAATTGAAATTCAGAACGACAGAGGGACAAAGAAGCTGTCACTTAATTAGTCTCCAAAATTCAAAAGTTAATTGCTGAATATGAAATATGCCTGTAAAATGTCTTTCAAACTGGTTTTCTAATATATATATATTTTTAAACTGCGTGTTTGATTATTCATTTGTCTGCCCATGTGACTTCAGTGTTAAAGGATGAGGAGCACAAAGGAAACTCCTCTTTTAGAAGTCATTAAAACAAATGAATTAATCTATTAACATGTCAATGGAAAGCAATTCTATTTATCAATGGTTTTTTTAAGCACACAATTTAAATGTCAATATAAATAAATAAATTAGCCCTACTTTATAAATTGTATTGAAAAGCTTTTAATTGACCAGGGAAAGCTTCATAATTATTGTG
>OMNW01022479.1:7675-19686 GCA_900303245.1 Selene dorsalis
TCATCTACAGAGAGAGAGAGAGAGAGAGAGAGGGAGAGAGAGAGAGAGAGAGGGAGAGAGAGAGGGAGTCACAGTTTGAAGGACTGTGGAGGCAATGCTCCTGTTTAAGATGCCAAGACGTAATTCAAAAGATGATAAATCAAATCAAATTCCCTTTCAGACGATGATACTGCTAAAGATCATGTGATGATGACGATGATAACTGTTATTATTATTAAAAAGAAGGGTATTATTAATATTATTATTATTATTATCAGAAGTAGAATTACATCACAGTCTCCTGCTCCCCCAGCAGAGCCTTCCTGCAGACATCCACTCACTGTATTACACCTCTGGTAAGCTTCATTAGAAAATTACTGCTGACTTGATTTGCACAGCAGGTCTTAATGGGCGTGCAAACCTAAGTTCAGTGACACTTCCATGTGAGTGACACTTCACCTGTCTTTTGATTAAAGGAAAGAATGACTGTACACCAACAAAACATGCACATCAGGACCTCACCTGACGGACGAGCCTCGATGACGTATCCGCTCACAGGTGCTCCGCCGATATCTCCCTCGGACCAGTGGATGTTGAGAGCGGAGGACGTCTTGGTGATGGACATCTCCATAGGAGAGCCAGGGGTGCCTGCAACATCACACACAAACACACACTGAGGAAACAGCCCTGTTTTCTATAAAAATTTTACTTTTTTCTAGATCTTAACACCCATTCATAACTCTCCTAAACCTGGATCTAATTCCAGCCTTAATTAAGCCTTTATGTCCTTGAATAGGGTCTAGATAAAAACAATTAATTGATTAGTCCATCAAAAAGACAGTTAATCTGCAAATATTTTAAAAATCAGCACCGTGTCATTTAACAAAACAAACAAACAAACAAACAAACAAAAAAGCAAAATATTTGGCCTTTGCAGCTTCTCAAATGTCAGCATTTGCTGCATTTCTTTTTAGCATCACGTCCCAAGTGAAGGGAATATTTTGTACCTTTGGTCAGACATCACAAATCACACAGAGACGTTGTCTCAGGCTCTTCGATGTTGCAACAGGTATTTTTTTTAAACTATTTTTTGACCTTTCATAGACTAAACATTTCATTTGCAGACGCAGACTGAACACAAAAGTCGTGGTCATGCCTACCTTGTATGGGCTGAGCGGTGATGTTTGCCTGTATGGGCGGCCCATGACTGACTGTGAGAGCTTGAACACTGAACTTGTACGTTGCTCCTTTGACCAGGTCCCGAACCTTCAACCACCGCTGCCAGCTGCCCTTCACGTCCACCGTCACAACTTTACTCACACCTGCACCACAGAGACGGTTTAGGAGAGGTGTCAGTCTCCTCCTCCACATGGGTTTCTGTGTATTTTTGTATATATGTATGTGTGTGTGAGTGTGTGCCTACCTTGCACAGGAGCTGTGGGCTGGTAGATGACCCTGTAGCCCTCCAGCTGTCCGTTAGGAGTGAGTGGAGCTCCCCAGGACACGTTGACACTTCCTCCTGTCACCTCAGAGAAGGACAGGTAGCTGGGCTGGCTGGGAGCTGCAGAGACAGAGGATGTCAAATGAAATTAAAGGAAGAGGGACACACAGGACATGAAATATGAGGCTTGTTGGTTTGGTTTTAGGGAACAGAGCCGTCACCGCTCCTCACCTGACTGCAGTGTCCGAGCCCCGCGGGGGTCGCTGGGCGGTCCGTCTCCGGCCGTGTTGAAGGCCGTCAGTGTGACCAGGTAAGGAGTGTAGCTGGTCAGGTTGGTGAGATGCACTCGTGTGTCTGGGACAAAAATCATCTTCACCTTCTCACTTTGGTTCTGCTTGTCTCTCTCCCAGTAGTGAATCTACAACACGCAAAAATAAACAGTGTCAACAACCCCGCTCTCTTTCTGTGATTCTCCTCTTCCTTTTTCTTTTCTTTGAGCTCCCTCAGTTCATTTCTGCCAACTATATGTGTTATTTACTGTCTGTGCTTTATTCCTGAGGTCTCCTCATCGATCCATATAAAATACAAGTTCTCATGCTCTTTAACCAGGGTGAGAAAGTTGGTTATGGAGAGATTTGTTTGGTGTTGACAGTTTAACTGAAGGGTAAAGCAGGTGTATTACTGACAGCACTGTTATTGTCTAGAAAGACATATTAACCTTTAGTTTCAGGCAAAATACATGATCTTTCTCTTGCTGTTTTAAACCTTCAGACAACATGACATGGCACATACAAGCACAATGCTGCTTTTGTGCCATTCTGCATCTGTTGTAATAACCAGTTTCCAACTTAAAAGCATAAACAACATCTAAGCCATCATTAAGACGGGAGAGGGACTGATTTTTTTCTCAAAGGTCAGATGTATTCGACATGACACATAATAACACAGAAGTGCCTGAAAACCAAAGAAACATGGATGCTACAGTCTATCTTGAGAGAAGAGCTTACATTTAATATATACCGGGCAATATTATGAGAGCACCATATGAGAGTGACTCACCTGAGCCAGTTCAAGTGATCATATTTTTCAGTATTCACATATCTGTGTGCAGCAAACATAAATAAACCTTATATAGATGACAAGAACATACCACTTCCTATCTGTGTCTTTTCAGACTGACAAACAAAAATCACAGGCATGACCATAAACTGTCCAATAATGAAGACACACAGGCTACTTTGGTTGATCCATGTTGACTTAAGGCCATCACATCGTATGATGAGATCAATATAGGGTTAGGTTATATAGGGTTATATATAACATTACGACCCCATACTGCATAACTTGTTAATGTCACAATTTAACGATCACATTATTTTTCCACTATAAAACATGGCCACTCTTGTTTACATGTCATAAACCCGTGATGAGTTACATATGCTAAGAAAACAATACTTTAAAAATCCTCATTGTGACTTCTACATTGTAGCGTAGGTCACACACTTTTAATGAAACAGGCTGTATATAATGAGACAAAGCAGATGAGCAATATACTTGATATCTTACTGCCAGTAAACAGCCTATATAAATGCATATCCAGTAACAAAATCTATTTGATGTATTAAAACAGCTTGCTGCTCCTGCTCATAATGGTGTTATTTGCTTTAAATCTGACCCTTTACAAATCACCACATTTTTGTTAAACCTCAGCTGAATGTTGAGGGAATATTCTCGTCTATTAATGTTTTAAACACCAGCTGAGAGCACAGCAGAAATGGCTGGTTTGACATGAGAACTGCCTAAACTTTCCCCATGCACACCGTGCAGCCGTATCTGATGCACACTAACAGCAAGGTTACAGAGGTGGTTGAGCCTCATGCATTAGAAATGAATGAAGAAAAAATATCATGTAAACACCATCATAAGCCTTTAGAGGAAGAAAACAGCCACAGCAGCTGTTAGTGTGTGAACTTCTTCTCATGGTGGTTTATTTATATGAAGCTTGAATGTTAAAGCTTTAAAGACAATGTCACAGAAAAGAGAAAAACAAACAGAAATGTTTCAGTACAGCACATGGATGTTTTCCTTGACGAGCACTCAGTGACAATCAGCCACCTGGGAATCTAATCAAACAGTGAATCATTAAAACTAATTAGATCATGAAAGTGTAGTCTTCATACGCACAGAAACAATGGACTTATTGTTTACCAGAGTTTTTCAGTGTGTTGTCGATCTGTGGACCAACAACATGTCAGTGAGAACCTGGCAGATATTTCTACAACGTGACTGGCTTCATGTATAAAGCATCAGCTTCAACAACATGCAGCAGTTTAATGATACTGTTTAGTTTTCTTGCTATTACCATGGACTCTCCTGTGTGACATATTCCACTAAATATAGGTTCAGAGAGCACACTGACATTACCATCCACTCATTTGCCACATGCTTTCATCCAAAGAGACTTACAAGTGAAGGACACTTAAGCTTTAGTGCAGTTGGAGACCTCTGAGTAAGTACTCATACCTACATCTATTCAATAATGTTAAAGAGATCAAGGTGGTGTACCAGCAGTAAGTGGCCTTAATATCCAGAGGTGATGTATGCTGATGTTCTGATTTAATATTTCATATATTTTGCTTTTTAAGTTTGTATGAACTCTAGCTGCTACACACAACAGTGTTTTTCCCTGGAACATGAATTGCCTCTAATTGGTTCGACTTATTTTTTTTTGTAAATGGGTCCATCTTGTTATTGCTCCTGACAGAAAGCTCCACAGAGCATCCTAAGCTGCATTGGGACAAGTAGCAGCTCATGAGCAGCACTTGAGGGCAGCAGTAAACCATCTCTGTCCGTCTGCAGGCTCTCACAATAATGAGATACGGAGCAACTCATCCATTTGCTCAGTACAAAAACTATTACCTTGTGCATGTGAAGTATTTCCATTTAAAACATTATTATTTTAGAAAATAGGAAGAATCTATAGTGACAAGAAGTGTCTAATGGGTTAGTTAAGTAAGTCCACTCCGTTGTTCTGTAGTCCACTCTGTTGTTTCAAAGATCTATTTTGGTATTCGGTGTGTGTGTGTGGGGCGCTCAGGATTAGTCTTAAAAAACAATTTGAAGTTTCCATGAGTGAACATGATTGTGATATGATGTGATAAGATCAAGAACCCTAAATGGATTTTCCGACCATCTCTTTTGCTAAAGAGTTGATTTAGGATCTTAAGTCGTGATGAAAAACAACAGCTGGATGTTTGTTTCTCACAGGCAGGAAACTGTTTAACTTTTTTCTTTTTTTCTTTTTTTTCCAGATTTTGTTTGTCTCTACTCCACTTCTATTATAAATAACTGACCCATTTGGTGAGGACAGGAAGTTGCATCCCAAAAAACTAAAAGTTGACTGTTGTTGCTTGGATTAACATTTCATATGCTGCAACCTTTTACTTTGAGTGCATTGGAGAGATTTCTCTTCACAGGACCTGCACACTTTGGTGTTACCTGTTAACCCTTTGCCATCGCGTTCGGAGTGTTTAACGAGCCCTCGAGGACGTTTGAGTAGAAGAAGACCCTGCAGCGAAGTTTACTGTGAGTCCTACCTGCCGACTGTGCAGCTCATCGAACAGAGCTGAGGCGTTAACAGAAGTCAGAACCTATAAATTCATTAAACATTCTTTCTTTGCTCTATTTCTCTCGTCTTAATCCTCGTAACCCCCTCTGCCTCGCGCCTCCCCTCCCCGTGTCCGTCCATCTCTGGCAGTTTAAACGTATTCCCCTCGATCCTCTTCTCTAATCAGGATTCTACAGGGATCACTTGCTCGTCTCATTCCTTCACACTGCAAATATTACATTCCCTTCTTTCTTCTCCGTCCCCCCCCTCCCTACTCCTGCAGAAATCAATGTGTCTAAAGCAGGACAGATAACCTTGTGTTTGAAGTACTGAGAGAGAGGGGGTGGGACAGGGGAGTTGGGGAGGAGAGACAGGCAGAGGAGTGATATTGAAACCATTAAAGGATATTCAGATTCTTGCTCTGACTCAATTCTCCCTCTTTCTCTTGTCTCTATAGGACACTTGAAGGTGCAGCAGAGCAAATCTCCTCCAAGACAAGAGGGGGACATTTAAATGCAGACATAAACAGTGCTGTGCGCTCCTCTACCACATGTAGACTCAAGTGCAGTGTGTGTGTGTGTTTGTTTTCCTGTCTCATACAAAGCTGCCACAAGGAATTCTTTATGTGTATACACGTGTTTGTTTGCGTGTGTGTGTATTTATTTGTTTTTCTATGTGTCACCTTATATCCTTGGATGAGTCCATTCTGGGTCTCCAGGGGCGGGGTGTCCCAGGTCACTTCCAGGATGGACGGAGACACAGCTGACACTCTGATAGACTGTGGGGCCACGGACGGAGCTGCAGCAGGAGAGATGTTTTGTTAGTCAGTAACTGCATGCGTGTGTGTGTGTGTGTGTGTACAGCTGGGTGTTAGAGTGGGAAGTAGAGAAGATATGTTCTATCCTTCCAATTAGAGTGGGCCTAAGGCAGTACCTTGTTACTCCACTGTACCACACATATGCATGAACACTCAGCGGTGTGCACCTGGGGCCAGAGAAAAGGACATATCACCCCATTTCATCATCCCCCTCCAGCCTTCTCTGCCACCCCCTCCGACTCCTGCTGCTTATCCTCACCTCTCACTCCTCTGCATGTGATATGTATAACCTACTAAACTCTTCACACACACATGTGCACACACACACACACACACACACACACACACACACGGCTTGAATATGAATGCAACACCGGTCTGACAGAGGAAGTGTGAGATTGTAAGAGAAATTATGAAAAATCATATGCAGTTGCTGTGAATCCGTGCAGGTGCACTTGTTGTGTGTGTTTCTGAGGGGGGAGAAGCCGCTGCAACACAACATCCTGCCAATTGCCATCCAACAACTGGACCCCCAGAGAGGATGCTGTGGCCTGCCTGCTGCACCTCCTCCTCCAGCACCTGGATTCTTCAGGTTCCTTCCCCAGGATACTCTTTGTGGACTCCTGCTCTGCTTTCAACAGCATCCACTGGCACCTGCTGACCGGGAAGCTACAACAACTCTGCACCATTTTCCACCTGCTCCATCTGCTCCACTCACCTCAACTACTCTGATGCCACTGCCCTTCTTGTTCCTCTCACAGACATCAATTCACTACACTCACCCTGCTTCACCCACTGATGTGAGTGTAGTGACCAATTCACTTCGATGCCAGGAAAACTAAAGCGATATTTTCAGTCACTCAAACACTCTGTCCTCATGAATAATGACAAAACAGCTGACAGCTTCAAATACGTGAGACTCACTCTGGACAATGAGCTCAGCTTCCACCAGCAAACAAAAGACATTGAAAAAATGTCAGCAGCTTAGAAACTCAGAGGTGTCCATGTCTCCTCCATCTCCTCGACCCATCCTGCTCTGCTCCTCCACCTCTTTCTTTCTTCAACGTGCTCTCTGTCACAAACTGGGCCGAACTCATGCCGAGATCCGACACTGCCACCAAGATAAATGGTCTCCACACCCCCGGCCTCTCAGAGCTCAGCTGTACGGCCATCACACTGCGTTACAAAGACAACAGCGCCAGGACATCACACAGCCACTCAACCTCCACTTCACTGTGCCTGCCCACCGGGCGCAGGTCCCTGAGGTGCAGAGAGGGGGCTCACTTTGGCAATAGTCCTGGTACCTGATTCACTGGGGGAACTACACCTCCTGTTTTCATGTTGTTTCACCTGTCGCTGTTATTTGTTGCTGTGTTGTTGTGCTTATGTGTTTCTAACTGTCAAGAGTTGTCACTGTGATGGTTTGTGCAAAAGATGCACAGGGCCAAAGAATTTCTCCCCTGGGAACAATAAAGTCTAACTGTCTTGTGGTACTAAGTGTGTTTCTGTTTGTGTGTGCGTGTGCAAACACCTGAATGTCATCTATTCTGTAGTGAAGGTCCAACCCCTGTTTAATTTTCACCAGAGTCAAACCATGGATCCATTTGACACAGAGGAGAGTAAATATATCTCTCTGTGCGCGTGCGCTCACAAACACACACACACACACACGTAATGTAAAGAATCCCCTTGCCCCCAAACCCTGACCCACTAGAAACCAAGACCTAAACCCTCTTCTAACCTGAACACTGAAACCAAGTATTCACCCTTTCTTGATAGAAAAACAACACCACGAAGCCTCTGAACGATAAAGTCACTGAGGGGGCACAGAAAGTAAGACAGGAGGTGTTGACACGACAGAGCCAGAAAAAGAACAACAGCACCACCGGTCTGCACAAAACAATGCCAACTCAAGGTTCACTTACTCGATTCTCCTCGAGATTTCAACCGTATCACGTGTCCTTTCAGAACAGATGGAAAGCTCTGAGTGAAATCTTAACAGCTACTGGGTTTGCATGCTAACAGATCCATCTCTGTCAAGGCTGAACTTCATCTGCTGCTGCTGCTGCTCCTTCTGTTTTCACTCACCTGCCTCCCCGACAGAGACCTCGACCGGGGCGGAGGGAGGGCTCTCGCCGATGATGTTGTAGCTTGTCATGACGATCTGGTAACGTTTGTATTTCTTCAGCTCTATAGAGAGATAAAAGCACTTTGAGGAGTTTTATATGTCACAGTAAGGCTGTTACTGAGGCGTATCTGAAAATGTGGTTCCTCATGAAGCTGAATTAAAAAAATCTAAACACAGCACTTTACTCCAGTTGTAAATTACTCACGTGTCAGCTCAAACTCTGTTAGCGAGGCGCTGCTCACTGTCTTGAAGGTGCTCTTGGCTTGGGAAGAGAGGGAGAAAAATGGAGGGGGAGTTAATCAATAAACATTTCAAGTTCAACAATAAATAGTGCAATTATAATACCATTCAATAAAGTGACTGTATTAGAGACATTTATGTTTCAGTGCTCAGGCTAAGTGAATGTTGGATGGACATGGAATTGTCCATCTTCCAATCTATAAAGCACCCCAGGCTGCACAGTGCATAATAATGGTTTACTATTACCAGTGTCATAGTGCAGTGTAGGTGGTCTCGTAATAAAATAATAGTCCACTGAGGGCCATTTGTTCATCACAGCCACACACCTCACCCCTGGTCCATGCTCTTTAGTGAAAAACATCTACAACATCTTTATAACTTAATTTTTTTCCTTCAATCTCTGAATGGTTCAAAAATTAAAAAAAAATACAAAAATCACCACAAATGGGTTACATGAGGAATGTATGTCAAGTATGACTATCAGGCTGTGAAGTCTCTACAAACGATTCCTTTTACTCATTTTTGATTGCACATGCCACTGAAATATTTCCTCTTTATATCAAAGACTGGACGGCAGCAGATCAAACCCACAGAGAGGTACTTCACTGACTATGGAAGTGAAGCTCTCTCTAAAATCATAGAGCAACTGACCGTTTGCTAAACAACCTGGAAAAATCCCTTGAAACACAATAGTCCAATCACATCTTAGCAACCGTAACTAAGCATACAGCAGACCTGTCAAATTTTGGATTCCTCCATTTAAAAAGAAAAGAAAAGAAAAAGAAATTGGTGTACACGTGAGCCACACTCATTAACGAGTTTAAAGGCCTTTCATTATCCTCTTTAAACCCAAAAATAAACTCACAGAAGTGCGAGGAATGGATCAAACTGTGCGTTTATATGCTCTAAATTAATGGGCAAATGTTAGCATGGCTGACTATCTAGCTTCCTGTCTGCACTGCTTACATCCAGAGCCACTGAGAAAATCTTCAACTACATCACAAAATAACAGTCTGATCTTACATATTCCTTATTTTAGCCATCAGAACGAAAGACTAACTAGATCTGCACTGGAATACAAACACACTGATTATACATGGACGACCAAGTAATGACAGTTCAGACTTCAGACACATGCATATTGAAGACTGTTTTACTGTGTTCTTGACATTGTCACAAATGAGACACCATAAACATGCATCATAACTTCAACTAATTCACTGCTGCTAAAGTTAAGTTAACTTTCATCACATCATTTTCTGTACCAGACATGAAAATATGTGAAAATGCAGGACTGTCACATAAATCAGAAATAACGATGTAACGTTAGGGAACACAACAAACAGCGCATTCGTGACTTTTTGGAACATTTTCTATGTAGACCAGGGTGGTGACATATGGACACAAGAGTGAATGTAACATAAGATGGTTGTTTTATCATTAAAATGTGATCGGGCCAAGGTCAACCAGTGTATGAGCTACAGCTACAGTCAATAACATCAACTAGCAGTGTGAACCCTGCTTTGGTCTGCATCTGTCTCTGACTACAAACCTATACTTTCAGAAATGACTGAGCATTTCAAGTGATACAAAATGACACGATCTGACTGACAGGTGTAGCATCGGCATCAGTGCCACTCACCTGTAAGTAGGGTACTTGTGGTGGTGGTGTTTTTGCTTGTCTGGATGCCTGCTTCAGTGGAGGAGGAGTTTACTGGAAGCTCTCTATAGTACAGCCTGAATCCAGTCAACACCCCATTAACACTGTCGTCACTGGGGCGCTGTGGAAACATACACACAAAGGCACGCACGCACGCACGCACGCACGCACACACACACACACAAGGGGTAGGTGTTGAACTGCATTAGAGATCCTTTTTTCAAATAGAAAACTTCAGAGGATTCTGCAGTATGCTAATTTTCTTTCTCTGTGATTGACAGGGAGCTGGCAGGCAGGAAGAGCAGTATTTTATCAGCAGAGTCCACTTAAAAGGGCTGGTGGGTTGGTCTGGCTGTAACCCACACAGACAAAGTGATGCTTCAGTGGATTTGGCACTCTTGTAAAGGATGATGAAATTGCTGGTGACTTTGTTTTTTCTCTGCCTCCTTCTGCTTTGACATAAGGCTAGAAGGAGCGAGAGAAGACATTTCCAAACAGAGGAGGACAAGCAGTTAGGTTGTTAGGCTGTATTTACTGTCTTTTCACATATCACTACGGCTCTTAACCACCTCTGTTTTTACCCATAACTCTCCTTACTATCTCTTTCCTCTGCTGTTGGATGTTGCCGATGTTGTTTGCCTCTCGCCCTTTAACATCTCTCCTGCTGGTATATCCTCATTAGGACTATGAACATTTTTCTCCCCTGCCCAGGACTGTCTGTCCCTCCGTCTGTTCATCCGTCTCTCCCTTCGAATCTCCAATCTGTCTGCGCTGCCCTCCGACCTCTCCTGCTTCAGTAATAATGGTAATTGTAGAGGCACAAACACACACAGACACATACGCTGCATGCACTAAACCTGCAGGGGTCTCATTCGCTGAGTAAGTGATTAACCTGCAGTCAGAAGTTTTCATGTGTGTGGTGTTGTGTTAAAAGTCTGAATATACCTTCCACTGCACCAGGACGGAGGTGGTGGTTGTTGGTTTTACTGCGAGGATCATTGGAGGCTCGTCAGGCACTGGGAAGGAAAAACACAGGGAAACAATGAGGAGGAGGAGGAAGACAAACAGACAGATGTGCGTCTGTCCACCTCCGCTTCTCTGCCATGTTTTTCTGTTATTTCCTCATTTTCCACTTTCTCTCTGCGTCTGCTCCTTAAACGCCTCAGTCTCTCACCGTCCTGCAGAGTTGTAACGGCCTCTGTTTCTTTGCTGAGGACGCTGTCTCCTATGTCGTTGGTGGACAACATCCGGAACTTGTATGACGTGTAGGGCTTCAACCTGTACACATACACAGACAAAAACATATGTATGGAAATTCAGCTACATGTTCTGATTGATTTAAGGCATAAAATGATTTGTTGACTTGCTGCTGGACTTGTTGCACGTGAGCTTCATCCAAAAGGGAAAATATTCTTTTAATGTGGTTTTATTACTAAACCAACTAATGAGGGTATTGCATTTATAACTCAGCCAATAAAACCACAGCACTACAATTACACTTGTGATTTGGGGCAAAAGACTTTCATGACAGCTGAAGGCTCATCTTGGTGGGGAGTCTCCCTCGGACCAGCTGTGCCTTAAGAACATCAGTCAACAACAGTCAGCAATAACTTCTCTCAGTTCTCACAGTGAATTTTTCAGACATCACAGTGGATGCACCAGTTGTTAATCCAAAATGTTTTTCTTTTTACTTGAAAGATGTGCCACGGGTGAAGATTGTGCCTCTGTGCCTCCTCTGAGCGACAGGACTGTGCTTTTGTTTCCTATTGTTTCACAGTTGATATTTGTCTTATTGTTTGTTTATCAGTCAATTGTAAAACACTTAAAACTGTGCTCAACGGTACAAAAGGCTTTAGAGGAATAAAGCTAAGATTTTTTTTTGTTTCCATTCATAGTTTCACACTAAACAGAAGTGTGAATACCTAGTACAAACACAGTGAATGCCTTTCCTTCCATGCAGATCCTTTGTAAAGCTTTCTTTTGTATGATTTGACTTTGGCTTGTGGTCTTGTCCTCGTACTCCACCAGGAAAACGCACAAAAAAAGTCACATGTTCTATACAAGCTATAAAGAATACAACACATCATGGTGGCCAAAAACTCTCTGCTGGGTACCTTTAACACTTTGGAAATAACTTCC
>OMNW01022483.1:3719-13903 GCA_900303245.1 Selene dorsalis
CTGACACGGGGGGGGGGGGGGGGGGACAGAACCCCAGCTCCCACTGTTCTAGAATTCTCAATAATAATCCTCAGTTCTAGAATCATCCGTTCTAGAAGCGAGAGAAGAGAGTGTGTTCGTAGAGAGAGCTCTGGTGTCGCCTCAGACAGCATCCAGTGCTGCTTCCGTTCAGCCCCGCAGCTCCTCTCTGTGGTTTAAACAGCCGCTTTAAATCAGAGCAGAGGTGTGAGCGGGCTCGGTGAAAGCAGCCAGGAAAGATAAAAAACAGAGGAGGAGAATGACAGAGGAAAGAAAAATACATAGAGTTAGACACGATAGAATGGCAATAAGTCAGAGCAACAGTAATGGAATGAAAATATAATGTTACCGAAACCTACAACCGCATTACGTAGCAATTTCACTGAATTTCTAGATTTGCACTGTCTGCCCAATGGTCTGTGTTTGTTGTGTTGAAGAAAAACCTTAGAGAAGATGATAAAGACGATGAGGAAGAAGAAAATGTATATTTTGGGGACCAACACAGCGGTGGGGGGGTTTGAATGTAGAGAGGCTTACTACTGTACGTAACATTACAGGGGGGTGTAGAATGGAAGAAAAAAAAACTATGTGCTAAAAATGAAACTTCACTTTGAGAAAACACTCCAGGAGTCTGAGCTGGTTTTTGTGTGTTGTCCTTTTCTGTCTCTGCGGCTCAGAACACTTCCAACTCCTCTCACTGACACCTGATCAGCAGGGGCCATGATGCATAGCGCTTAGAGCTGCACTGATCAATGTTTTTTATCATGTTGTGTTGTTTGAAAGTTGTTAGGGTTACGTGTGGCCAAGAATTCACAAAGCACCCAACTCTGTCGCAGGCAGCTTTCATGAGCAAAATGACAAAAGACATAGAACATTTCTCATAGAAAACACACAACACAAATCAAACTTTCAGACTGCTTGTTGGTGGAGACCAAAATAGTGCTACAATAAGTGTGAACGCCAGAAAAACCACTTTTCAAAGCTTTGTTGCTTCTGTTGACCGTTAGCCACATCAGCTTTATGGGGAGATGATATGAAATGTTCATCTAATCTTGTATTTCTCCCACTAAGCGATTGACAGTTGAATTAACGCAGGTTTAATGTCTCATCCAATGTATTTTGAAGTCTTTTTTCATTGGTTGCAATTCATTTCTATATAAAAGATCAATTGGCAACATTTAAAAACGTTATTGTGTGATCCAGATTCATCAATTGCGCACTAAGTGTGGTTAGAGACCTTCACACAGTGTTAACCTCATTGTTGCTTTGTGATGTGAAGGTTAGTTTAAGTAAGTGGGCTAAAACATGCAGAAACACTGGTGTGGTGTGGACTTAAAGAACAAACATGCTGGTTTAACATCAGAGGAGATGATCACAGGAAAAGTTCACATCACGGGGAGCTCCAAGAGCTGCTGCTGGGTTCTACTAAACCATTCTCTAATAAGTATGTAACTTCCTTTTTCATCAGCTCCCGTTTATTTCCTAAACTCTGAAATTGACTGAAAGACTTTTTAAAGTCACAGTCAGTGAATATTTGATCTAAGTACAGTTCAAATGTCGCAGTAAAAGTTTCAAAAGCTCAGTTTTTTGCGTTCATACCACCAGCCCTTTGTCAGAGTAACTGTCAAGTTAAGCACTGACATTGCTGACATCATTGGGAGTAGACTTGTTGGATAAAGAACTGCACACACACATATTTGCACACGCGCACGCACGCTCGCACACAGAGAGATACAGGCTGAGGTTAAGAAAACATAGACAAGCATCAGTATTTTCCAGGGAGTATCCATTATTTCTGAATTGGGGTCTCTAATGGTATTTCATTGTAATTGCTATGATGTCAGAGTGTCCGTCCGCCCTAATGGCCTTCTAAAAACAACAACAAGGACAGATTGGTTCCAGTCACTGGTTGTTGTCTGGGCAGAGAGACACAGGAGTCCAGCAGCTCAAATCTCTGCAAGATCTACAGCTGAGAAGGTGAGAGATGTTTTTTTTGTTTTAAACATTTATGAAGTTAGAGCAGGTATGCTGCAGCAGAGTTTGACTAGAATTTATTTTAGGAGACTTGGAGCTTATTAAGAGGCAAAAGTCTACACAACTGTCTTAGATCACAGGCAGTGTAGTTTCATATCCCACAGTAATTGTACTGTAGTGTAGCTTTAGAGCTCATCTAAATATTCCACATCATGTTTTTTTTTTAATATTTCTGTCACATTCTGATAGTAGCAGCAGTCAAGCTGAGCTGAGCTGATTTCAGTTGTTTCAATTTAAGAAGCTTGCCTGAAAATAATTAAGCAGATGTCTCCAACAGCATCAGGAAAATGACTCTGAGTTCAGATTCAAACTAAAGAGAGAGGAGAAACTGCTGCTCCTCCTGCAAGTTAAATGAAATCATTACTTCATGTCAGATTTATGATCAAATGTGGTTGTGTGTTAGAAGTCTTCATTTATTTCATTAGTTTTGGTTTGGACAATAATCCTTTGAGTCTATTAAATAGTTTTTACAGTGCGTGGGTCAATGAGTGGTGCTACTGGCTGCAGTAGCTAAAACAGACACTAGAGGGCGGCGTGAGTTATGTTGAATGTCACATTGTGGTGGATACTGATCTCTTCCTACAGATGTGACCTGCTGGCAGCTGATAACTAACATATATAATAGACATATACATATATATAAGTGATGGATAAATGTGTTTCTGCTTTAAGGGATCAAACTGAATATTTAGGTCTGTTTTGGTTATTAATACATGGGACCTTAGTTACTCACTGATGACATCATTGTTTCCTTGATAACAACGTTAACATTATTGAGGCAGGTCACTTCAGCTGACGTATGATGTTCATAAAAACTTGAATAATAACATCCACTCTCATCAAAATTACTTTCTCTCTCCATCATACCCCAGCATGCATCTCCACCTTCTGTCCCTCTCTTTCCTCCTCCTCCTGGTTGCCAAGGCAGCCGTGGTGTGTGTTACCGTGACGACCTCGCTCCATGGCTTCCGAGGGTGCGCGGTGCGAGAGTTCTCCTTCGTGGCCCAGAAGCCTGGCTGCAAGGGACTACGCATCACCACAGAGGCTTGCTGGGGGCGCTGCCACACCTGGGAGGTAAGACACCCCACACACACACACACACACATTGAAGAGGCAGCTCATCTGTTACATTTAGCTGATGCAGGAGACCCACTTACTTCCTCTGCTATTTCTGAAAGCTTCCATAATGGTGGAATCATGAAAGTTTAAATGAATGATTAATGACCCAGGATTTAGTCCAAACCATAAGAAGGCTGATGAGCCACTCTCAGCTCTGACCCATATGTCACTGTCATTAAACATAGTCAAATCCCTCCAAGTTGGGTTATGGTTAGTGAACTTCTACTGAACTTGTCATACTTTGCAAAGATTAAATTTTTTTTTTACCTCAGAGTGATTGAAAAACCAAGTTTAGTGGGTCAGGAACTCAGACTGACTCAAATACTTGAGAAGAGAGAGCTGTGAATCACAGTGGAGATGACTCAGTGTCATGGCAGGAGAGATCGATCCGCAGGCTCAACATACACAAGAAAACAAACAAAAACCTTATCAAGGTTAATATCTTTTTCTGAGTCTTTAATCACACTCTGCCATGGTACATAGAGTTTGATCATTGAACAAAAGTTCACTTACCAGTTTCTCCTGGGGATTTTAACCAGATCTCATAATCTTCCTCTAACTCAGGAGAAAGTACACAGACAAATTTAGATCAGACTTATTCACCAGGCCTTTAACACTTTCACACAATGTGGACAAATGTTCTTGAAGACATCTGGGAGCTTTTCTTTTGGAAAGAGACATTGATAAGAACAGTCTGTAGTTAGATGTCGCAGTGTTTCCTCTAACAGTGTCAGTGCAGCCTGAGTGCTGAGGTTTGTGAGAAGGACAGAGTATCACTGACACTCGATGTTTGTTGATCAATTGAAAAGAAGCTCCAGTAAAGGTCATGCCTTTGACCTGTGTGTGTGTGTGTGTGTGTGCGTGTGTGTGCAATCCCTGCAGAAACCAGTGCCGGATCCCCCCTACATCCAGCGACACCACCGCGTGTGCACTTACAGCCGCACCCGCTACATGACGGCTCGGCTGCCAGGCTGCCAGCCCCACGTCTCCCCTCTCTACCACTATCCCATGGCCCTGCAATGCCACTGTGCCATCTGCTCCACACAGGACACAGAGTGTGAGACTTTCTGAGGCACAGAGCAGCACACACAGTCTCACCAAGCGCTTCACTGATATGAAAGACAGGCTAGGGCTAACAACAGATAAGGTTTTGAGGGACATACGATCACATTCAATAACCTAAAGGTATCGCCACCGTCCACTGAGAACCAGGTGTATATCAGTATACAGTATGTGTCTGGGAGTGTGAAGAGAGAAATAAATAAAAATCAGAATATTAGAATAAGCCTCCTGTGATTTTTTTTTTTGTTAAAAACACTGACTTTAAAAACAAAGGGAACTTATATGACTGTAACTATGTCTGTATTATTTACTGCATATCAGCTGTAGCTCTGATTATAATCCAAGTCAGAAAGTTAGTGTTACATCCATTGTGAGCTGTCTGGGGACCCAGAACCTCAGGAGCTTTAATATAAAATGGAAAATTGTTCAGCAAAACATTACAACTCGATCAAATAGCAAGTTTTAATTGAACCCTGTATGAATCTCAAATAATAGTTTTACTGTCATACCAAAGTCACAACCTTGTTAGCAGGAGTTTATAATGTACTCATATGGTGCATATTAGAAGGAGGAACTTAGTTGACCATCACAGAGAGATGTGGTGGTGGTCAACAGGAGCCCACAGTTTATCCATCCAGGACAACACCCATGCTGTGTATTAACACTCACACTCATCAGAATATACACAACCAATAACTGATAGATGCTTAGTGCTAGTCAGGTGTCGGTGCTCAAAAATCCTCCACCAGCAGTACGCAAAGTGTGTGTGTGTGTGTGCGCGTGTGTGAGAGAGTACAGTTGTTGTGGGTAAATACAGTGACATTGCAGGGACCCGTTCCCTTTTGGGGACATAATTCAACTTCCCCAAAGTGTAAGTTATTCAATATAAATCTTAAGACTTGTTTTAGGTGTAGTTGGGATAGGATACGTAGTGAACATGGAATAAAAAAAGTCAATCTGATGACCCCTTAAGTCATGGAAACAGGTTGGTGTGTGTGTTTGTAAATGGGAGGCTGAACACACACAGTTGCAGATCAGAAATTTATTGAAACACAATCTCATCACAAACTGTACAGTGCATCTTTCTCTTTTCAGTTCATTGATAATTCAAACATTCTTTGGTTTTTATCAAATAGATATTATTTACAAAATGTCTTTCAGTTCAAATTCATAAATATAAATAAAATTTGTACATTCTTTAGTCTCTGGTCTGTGTTTAGTGGTTATTGGAAAAAATGAAAACTGATTATTTATGTTGATTTTAAATATATTGACGTTTCTGTTAAACATGGGTCAAGATGTGATTAACTGTGATGTTCTCGTTCATTCTGACGTATTTCAAAGTATAAAAGAAAAGATGAAACCAGTGAGTCTGATTATAAGTCTCTGAGTACCGACACCTCATACTGAGTCACTATGTGTGTGTTTTTTGATTTCTAGGTGCTTACAGTAAATCAAGTGTTTGCCAAGCCTCAAAGCAAAAGATAGAGAAGCTTCAGTTTGTGTGAGTGGATTATACTGCCTTTAACACAAATGTGTGTCAATCAAGTTTTTTTTTTTTTTTTTTTTTTTAAGAGCCGCCCTTACATCACATTTTACACACAAGAAAACATACAAACACAAACACGCACACACAGTCACACCAACAGTACATCATAATACATTTACAAATGAAAATAAGGGGTGATGGGTCCAGAGCTAATCTCACTCTGCCTGAAGGAATGTTGTTTGTTTTAATAGAAAATTTCAGTCATGTGATCAAACCAGTTCATTCTCTGTGAAGCAGAGAACAGATGAAGGACACCCTGGTTCGGACAGGCACGTGGTGGAGTTCATTTTCAATCAAATAAGTTAAGTGGATTTTTTTTTTCAACATTCAAAGCAAGTCAACATAGAGTGGATAGAAAAGGATAGTTACTGGTGCATCACTGAAACTCTTGTATTTCTGTCATTAAAGCTGAAGTTTGGTTCTTCTCCAGGTGAACATCTGCTACACAGCTCACTTCCCTGACGTGTCAGTAGCGGGACTTGCGGCACATGTCGCAGCGACACGCTTTCGCCGTCAGGATCTCTATCTCGTCATGGTGGCGACCATGAGGGCAGTCCAGGCGAACTTTGACCTGAGGGGAAGATGGAGACCATGAATGGAGGTACATGAAAACTCAAACGTTGCAGCGCACAACCAGTCGCTTTCTCCCTGTCCTCACCTTGGCGTCTTTGCTGATGGTGCAGCACTGTGAGGCAGAGGTGATGTTGTGGGTGAAGTTGGAGGCCACCAGCACGGAGTACCTGGATGGGAAGGCGCTGGACTCGCAGTAGCCGACGCAGGCGTAGACCAGGTGGGTGCCTTTACATGTGCTGCGACGGTCACTACGGATGGTCACGTTGAAGGCTGGAGGGAGGGACAAGATAGAGGGATGAGCAAAGAACTTGAGGAAAGAGTGATGATAATGTTCTCGAGACTACAATACCCATTAACCCTTGTGCTTCCTGTCAGTGGTGACACTGTGTGATTTCCAAAACTGTGTACCGCACATGTGACTTGACAGGTAACTCACGGTGGAGGTGACAGCCAGGGGTGAGGCCATCGAAGCTCCAACCAATCGGAGAGAGGAGCAGCAGCAGTGACATCACTGGTAGGACCAGGAGGCAGAAGTGGGAGGCCATGCACGGCGACATCTGGACAGCAACCTGGAGGGTCCAAACAGAACAACGTAAGCGTAAGACACCTTTACTACCTTCTTCATACGAAGTCGTTCCAACATTTTAATGAGAGTTTCAGTACAAGTTTGACCTCAGTTGACCTTTAAACATTAAAATCATGTTTGGTGTGACTGCTGTTGTATGTTCATCCTCTGATGAAGTGATGCAAGGTTGGAGATCCAACCTCAAGTCTCAACCTGGGGTGAAGTTTGCCCTTAAATCACAGTGTTGCCCCCTCCTTCATCCACGCAGAAGGTGGTTTCCCATCCTGCACGCCTGCCTGAGTGTCACTCAGCTAATGTGAATAAAAACAATACACTCTTTACCTTCTCCACCTGCCTCATTTAACAGCTACCTGCTGACACACGTATGTACATAATTTTAGCTTTGACTCGTGCAAATGTACACGTAGTTGTTCACATGGGAGCAGTCGCACAACCCGTGTATCCCTCTATGTGAATGAAAGAGACACGGCGGAGGATACTGTCGATGTGTCCTGTGTGTTTGTGGATGCACGTGCTCACCACCCCTACCCCCACGCCCCTTCACACACTCACAATCCAACACGTGTGTCAACAATAAAGTCATATTTTCCTGGGAATTTGGGGGATCCCGACCCTTGCCCTCTTAATTGGCAGCTCTTTCCAGCTCCGTTTCCTCCTGAGGGGAGCGCTGGGAATAGCCGTGGAAACGGTGGAGCAGCCCTGGGGACGCCATTAACGCCGCTGGTACGAGCAAATTAACGAGTCGGGATTGTGTGTGTGCGAGGCCATTAACCCCATGTCAGCTAGCGGGGCAGGGGGAAATGCCTGGCTTTTTCCTCTCATGTGGGGTTTCCTCGCCTGAAGGTTCAGTTTGTCTTTGAGGAGAGTGGGGTGTAATTCACCACACGCCACTTTGGGAGGCGACAGTGGGAGGGCCGGTGTTTCAGACCACCAAAACAGCCCACAGAACAAATACACCCTGGAAAAATTAAGACCCCTGAAGTGCTTGAAACACATATCTAAAAAGAGCTGATGGCATGAAGTCAGCACACTGCTCTTCTTCAATCAGTGACTTTCACAAGCTGCTGGTCCAAGATTTGGGATCGTGCATCTTTTTAATCATCCAAAACTGCTTAAAGATGTTGCTTTAAAGCAACCGCCAAACATGAAAAACAGTCATGCACCCTCTCCCTCTCTCCACAGTGATCCTCTACTCTGTGATAATTTAACTCAACTCATCTTCAACTATGTCGGTCCTTCAGGTCTTTCACTTTCATCCAGGTACTGACTTAGAAGTTGCAGCAAACCATTTTTTTTAATATGACAATAAAACAATAAAACTTGAAAATACTTCCTGTTTAGACTCTCTGCTTCAGGAGCACCCATTCTTTCATACTACTTTGCATTCAATTTGTTTTTTACTAACTTTATTAACAGAGGAAAAAATACGATAAATTGATGCATTTTGTCTGACCTGATGTTATTTTTATGACACATTTTGATTAAGTCATTATACTCATTTTTTCAAAAACACTTAATGAAAGTATTTGCCAGCTGGAATGTGAGTTGTCAACATAAACCTTTTACATTCAACGCATTAAACAAATGAATTTTCTTTGTGCATCTGCTGAATTAGAATGCAAAGCAGTGTGAAATACTTTCCCCCAAATGTACATTTCAACTCAATCTGACTTGTGTAATTTCTTTACATGCAGAAAATTCCCTTCAAACCCATGAGAGAGCAACGATCCTGCAGACAAGTCACGGAGTTTTAAATGTGGAGTTTGATCCAGGTGTAAGAGTGAGCTGGGTCTTACCTGAAGACGAGGAGTGGAGAGTGCAACTTCTGGCAGGTGTGTCGACTGACAGGTGTGTGTGTGAGTGTGTCTCCTCACAGCCTCATGCAGCGCTATAAGTAACACAGGTAAGGCACTTATAGCTGTGGACACACCCACAATCAGACAGCTGAGTGTGTCTCAATCTTTTTTTTTCTTTCTTCAACAGGTCCCTCTTTGTCTTTCTTCTCCACTCCTTCTACCTGTGCAACAAAAAATGTGAAAATTCTCGAGCAAATACGAAAATGGCCCAAAACTTCTCAGTCTTTCTCTTGGAGTGTGTTCGCATCTCTGCGTCCCTCCACCCTCCCCATCCTTGCACTCTCTTTTAAACCTTTAGGGGGACCGCTGCTGTGACACAGAGGAAAACTAGATAGGTTTTCCATCAACGCACCACCACAATAGTAAGAACACACACAGCTTTACCTCACATGCATGCACATGCAAGGAAACACACACATGTTTGCAGAAAAAGCACACATGTACACACACAGAGAGAACACACAAAAATAATATTCTAGGCCTCAGCTGCCAGTTGATACACACTACAAGTGAACTAATAAACTAAACTGAATGGGAGACCTCACACACACGCATGCATGCACACAAACACACACACACACACAAAATCTGTGTTTTCCATTTGTGGCTGCAGGAGGAAGGGCAGGGTCGGGTCACAAGATATTGTAGCTTTTGGTCAACTTTCTCTTTGTGTGTGTGTGTGTGTGGTGCCACATGGTGGGTATATTTGGGGAACGCCTGGCTCTGCTTCTCCTCTTCTTTGTCTTGAACAGACCATGTCAGCTTAGCAACCACCCTCTCCAAACTCCAGCGGGTAAAGACATTGTTTTAATGTGATTATTTGTTGCTGCGGTATCTGTAAGCTTCAGTGACGCGTCCCCAGGGGTCACAAACTGCCAGGTCAGACCGCTGATGAGAGTCTCTGTGGCTCCTCATATGTTTTACCTCTTTAATGGTTTTGCCAAAGACCCAAAATGGGTTTCTTTTGTTCTCTTTTGGTGGGTCTGCACATGAAACTGGGTGAAAGAACAAATGTCTTAGTTGCTGCAGCAGAGGAGGGGGCCTGTATGTCAGGCTCCTCTCCTGAGGTCAGTGTTTGGTCTTTGGATTAGTTTTTCCACGTCTTCCTACAGAGTTTAAACCGCAGTGCTGTTGTGGGTCTGCAAAGCCACTGAAACACCAAAGCCACACATATTGTGTTAAATTATTTAACCATAGATATATAGATAGATAGACAGACTGATGTATAGATAGATAGATGTATCGATAGATGTATCGATAGATAGATAGACGGTGTATACTCATTAGAGCACACAGCGTGTATTCATCCACTGCTGAAAATAGTCCCAAACAAACTGACAAATGTACTGTTTCTATATGATGACAATCAATGTTAGAGCAAGACAAT
>OMNW01022523.1:3157-13468 GCA_900303245.1 Selene dorsalis
GGGGGGGGGCAATCAAAGTGGTTCCATGTGAGAGATGGAAGTTAAGTCTGGGAAAGACAGGGATCGACACCCTGAACACACCTCTCCTGCCCCCTCTTCACTCGAACCACCTTACACAGTCCCATCTGCAGTGAAACAGGCCTCATCACCCCCGCTCGTGTTATTTATACACACGAAGAGCGTGAACCTGATCGACCCCTCCCATCAGAAGAAAGGAGTGCATTAGCGGCCTACCTGAAACCAGCAGAGGAGCGTTCAACTGATGCAACTTTTGGACGATTTCAAATGCACCGTCAGGTTTAACCACTTGTCTTCTGCATTACACACTCGTTTAACCTCAACGTTTTCAACCGTCGTGGTCAAGAAGCCCTTCAGAAAACGGCAAATGTGAATCGACAATTTCATGTAAAATGGGCAAAGTGATGGACACATGATCTATTATATTCTCCCGGTGTTCCTCTACCTTTGAATCCCTGTTGTGTTTCAAAGGTTTTATGCAAACAAACTATTTGTTTCTATTCAGACCTGCTTTGTGCGTTTCTATCCAGCTGTTTGTTCTGCTCTGCTCTATTTCATTTCACATAATTCATTTTCTTGTGCAATTCTATTAAATTTTAATCTGCCCTGTTCTATTCTGCTCCAGTTTTTTTTCCCCTCTCTGTCCTCGTCTGTTCTTGCACTGTACTACTTTGCTTCTTTCTCTGCTGGAGTTCTAGACCAGTCTGCACTTTCTCACTCTTTGTTTTGTCTCATCTCTGTAGTTTATTTATGTCTCATTCACTTGTCAGTGTCAGTTCTCTGCACTCTGCTTTATGCATTTTACTCTATTTATTTACATTGTGTTCACTTTTATTTTGTTCTACCTTTAGCTGTTGTTCCACCGCTTTCTCTTCTATTTTATTCTAATCCTGTGCCTGTTTTATTCTGTTCAGCCCTGTGCAATTGTATTAGCCTCAGTCACAGTCATTTCTCTTCTCCTCTACCTGACTGTTTTTCTGTTTTAATATGAAACCCTCTCACTCTGGCTCCTGAGGCTCCAGCCTGTTCAGGTATAGCTCTCTCCCCCATGGAGCCATTCTGAGGAGGAGGCCTAATATCTGCAGACATCTATGGCCGTCGCCCAATCTGTTGCACGCTCCATTCATTTCACGCACTGCCAGAAGTGCTTTGTAATTATCCTGATATTGATGAAGGCTGATTCCAGCAGGTAATCGCTGGCAGTTCAGCTGTTTTTACGCATCTCAGCAAAATGTCTTTATCCATTACCAGTGGCAAATTAATTTCCACTCAATGACCGTACTTGTTGATAATCTACGGATCTGTGTGTGCGTCTCTGTGTGAATGTGTGTGTGAATGAGAGGTGGTGAGTGGGGTGGGGGCCGAGTGAGCGAGCAGTTCTTGACAGCCTATAACTGGGTTTACCTCACACAAAGATCACTGTGGGTGTCGCACACTGCTGTATAAACTATTACTTTATTAATGATATTATGACACATGCATTGTAAATTGATTCAGAGCAGGGAACTGGAATAGAAGAATGTGTAGTAGGCATAGAAATAGAATAATGCAGGAATAGGAAGAATCAGAATTGAAATGGGAATATGAATATGATAAGAAATAGAAATTCTACGGGGAGCTGAAGTAGAAACAGGAATGTGGAGGTAATAAAATGTAACTGGAACCAAAAACTGGAATAGAAATGGGAACATGAACATGAACGGGCATAGAAATAGAATAAAGTAATATAAATGCAATACACAGTAAAGAAATCAATATAGATGGATGCAGATGGAAGGAGGAATACTAACAGAAATAGAAATTTTGTTAAATATTGTACATTATGATTCACTTCTCTTAGGTGTGTGCAGAGTGAACGGTGCTCTAGGTGGAGCTTACAACACCTGCTGATCCCGGGTCTCTCCTGGTCAACTCGGCCCAACTTGGATCCAAGCTGTGGACTCTGATCTGATGATTAACAGGTCGATATGAAAAATTCTGCATCTTATTTTTTCATTTTCACATTTTCTGGATTCTGAGAAACTCAAATCTTAAACGACATTAAGCAGATTTTAAATCTCGTCGGTGTTTCGCACCAGCTCAGCTGTGCGTCAGCTGCTGACATGCAGCACCAGGGTGATACAACACTGAGTGGATGTTGTGTTTTACAGTATTCTGCTCTGTGCTCTTGCAGAATGGGTGGCATCAGTGGAAATTGAAACCCTGTCTCTGATGGTGCCTTTGACCTGCAGAGGGAATGGATCCCCCAAAACCAACAGAGGTAGGACAGCACTTAATCACTGACTGAGCTGAGACACACACAGGGACAACACAGTTTTTTTTCTGTCCTTGTAACAAGTAAGCAATCCGTCCACTTCCTTGTTTGTTAATGTGGCCTGAAGCTTTTTGTTCTGGATGATCATCATTGAAAATTATAATCACTTCAATCAAAAAATGACAGTTTTTATTTATTTTTTTCAGTCGTTACACGTGCTGCTCTGTGCAACATCAACATGTGCACCGTAAAAAAAAAACATGTAGCTAAGTACATTAAAGATGTGTGATTCATGGTGTAAGTGACCACTTATACTTAAATACAGCATTTCTACAACCTGCTGTGATGTATTGTGGAATATTGAAGATCCTTCCACCACAGCATTAAGGGGTAAATAAATATGCTTTAAAAGAGTAAATGAGCTTGAGCAAAGTGGCCCTTTGAGTCCCCATGTTTGTGGAGCAACCATAATGGATTCTTTAGAGCCGTGAACGGTTTATAGGCATGACAGCCATGTTTCAGCACGATGGGCTTATCCCTACGCAAGGCGCTAAGGATATTAGGGAATCAGCGTAAAGCAGCATGGAAATGATGACTGGAGCAAAGCCTCAGCTCGCTGGCATTATAAGCCTTCAATTCTCCAGCACTCCATCCCTGGGAAAGAGGGGGAAGGAGCGGACTTGGCACAGCTCCACAGAGCGATATCCTCCATTATTTCTTGCTCCATCGCTGTTTTAGCCCTACAATTAAAGGGATGTTACTCAATCTGGGGACGGGGCAAATTGAGAGGAGGTCAGTGTCGCCTATTGTGGCGTTTCCTTTTCAAGACGGTGCAGGAATCCCTGCTGTCCTTATGGAGATCTGTTGGCAGAGCTGGATGAGAGCCAGCTCTCTAATGCCTGGCACTGAGCTACAGCCCCATATGAAACACTGATGGCACATGCCATGCATGAAACAAAAGCCCACAAGGTTCCCTGAATGAAATCCTTTTACTCTCACGTCAGAGTAGTGTTTTCACTGCAAATGCACCGTTTTCCCGGCCACGTTTGCTCCTCATTAATCAACAAGGTGAATCTTCTCATTAACAAAGTATGGGAATATGAATGGAGGACTGAATTCTCCAGTTTGCAGTCTCCACAGTGTCAAGTCTCCACAGTGCGGTGCAGGGTGTACCTGAGTCCACAGTGAGCTCGCCAAATGAATATCTCCACCCAATCCACCCACGGTGGCTCGCCTGTCAGAGAGGGACCACGGCAGAAGGATGATTAATGTCCCACCCCTCACCCCCCACTGTGAATTAGAGACCATGGGTCGAAACTATTTTTCTTGGTGAGCAGGAGCACGCTTGTGGCTAAAAACAGGGCAAACACTGTTTATCATCTGCTTGACGACAGCCCTCCTCGGGGCAAATTAACCACGCGGCCATATCGACTGGCACGGGCCGGGAGTCAGTGCCCCTTCACTTTGATTAATCTCCCCGTGTTCCTGTTCCAACTCTATCAAAGTAATCTAAGTGAAGACACACAGCATTGATCTGTAAACACAGCCTAGTACTGTACAGAAAACACACACACACACACACTGAAAGAAGAAAAGGAGCCATTTCTCCTGTCCTGTTTGCAGCAACTATAACTGACCAACACATCACGTGTGCATATTCTAAAATATGGTTATCATAAAGGTCACTGAAAATGTACGACATTGTTTTTCATAAATAACAATCTCAATATCCAACAAAAGAGCATTCAGTTGTTTTTCATCCCACATTACAGGAATTAACTTTTCATTTTCTAATCAGACAGAAGTTGCATTTATTGGAGAATGATGGTGTTTTTTTATTATAGCAGACATGATTAACAGGACGAATATAGATCCTGTTTTATTTGATTTCCTATTTAAAGTAAACTAACACATCTCAGTAAAACAACACTAGACCTCCTGCTCCTCAACATCAACAATGTGAAGACTGTGTTTGTACAAAACCATGTGTTGCTGCGTGATGCTCCCCGGGGGGATGAAGCTTATTTTCATCCCTATCAATAAAGTTTGGCTTAAGTGGCAGCTTGTGCTCATCTATTCAAGGAATCCACACAAAATGTTGTGTTAATCCGGGCCCGCGCTGCCCAGCACCGACTGCACCACATATGCAAAACAGTCTGTTTTACGTGTGGCCGTGCCAGCGTGTTTGGCAGCCGGTGACTGTGCATTTTTTTTATTGTGTTATTTCTGACAACTCATGTGGATCCACTGCTTTAAATCCTGTGGCGTGACATTTACAGTGCCCCTCCTTTTGTTTGTGATTTTACATGGAAAACAGATGCTCACATACAGTTTGCATTAAACTGCGTGTCAGAGCCTCACAAGCTGGTCTCTGGGGTCAAAGTGGTTGCAGATAGTTGTGTGTGCTTGTATGCAAAAATACTGGCACTGGATAGGGTGTGAAAGCCTGAGATGTCAGATGAAAAAAGATCAAAGATGTGCAAAAATAGAAACCAGAATTATCAATCAATTTCTAACAAACTGTCCAGTGATGCATTTGTCCTCTTAATCATGTAAATCCCCAACAGTCAACTTTGTTTTTCTGCAAATATTTGATGATAATAAAATTGACAGGTGATTTTTTTGTTTGTTTATTTTAAACCTGTAGATGAACAAGTTTTCATCAGTCTCAGAACTTTATTGGAACAATGGCTGGTGTTAATTTACCACCTAAAAGAAGGGACATGGGGAACAGTTTTAATGTGCTGCATCGCTGCAGTTTGCTCGTGGCTGCACCATGTGGCCAGCATGTTTTGAATTTCCACGATCATACGGAACAACACACGTTTCCAATGAGCTGTGGCTTGTGTGATGTGTTGTGGACTGATGGCTCGAAGATTTAAAAAACTGAAGCAGCTTGTGAAAGTCACTGCATTCAGCATCTCAGTTGTTTTAAAATGTGTGACCATTGTTAGATTCTTTTATGTGTCCTGTGTGCCATTTGTCATTTCAGACAGGTTATGCAATTGTTTTCTGTTGTCAGGTGGCTTGAATTATACACTTTATTCTCCACATTTCTTTCTTTCTTTTTCATTTTGAAGACAAAACTATTTTATCTTCTGTCTGTATCTCCTGGACATGTAAGTCATTTACTGACAAAGAATTGAACAATAAAAGTTTTAAAATATTCCCCATAGTCTAATACAAGCCAGGTTTTCATTAAAGAAAATTAAAATAGCCAAAAAACTCTAATGTGAAACTTACAAAGAGCTCTGCTAAAAATGTTTTTAAAAAATCATTAATAATTAGTCTGTGTTTTCGAAACATTCACAGTAATTATTATTTTATTATGAATATAAATATGAAAATATAAATAAAGTAAAAATCTGTGTGTTTTAAATTATTTTAAAATAAGTTGTGTATGTCGCGTATCTCTGACGTCAAACTACTTCCGCCGCCGACGTCAGCGCCGTCAGGAAACATGGCGGTGCCCTGTGTGCGGACCGTGGGCTCGCTCCTCGGTAAATGTGGGAATTGCTGCTCCGGTTTAAACACAGTAACGTGGCAGCTGAGCCGGCAGGTACAGTGGGATATCGTCACTAATCAATCAATCAGTAATGTAATCAAAACAGTCGTGTGCACGATATTGATTAATCGCCGATTCAAATCGCAGGCGTCCTTGAGGTAGCATCCTCCTGCAGCTTCTGTTGGCCGAAACCAGCATGACAGATATTGAAATCAGGGTTTGTCAACGTCGTGTTGACATCGCTACCGGTCCGATCGATCTTAGATCATCTTGATATACATTTATTAAATCTTTAGGACAGTTCGGCTGTAGTTTTGTTGTTGTTGGACCTCTGTAGTTTAACTAACCTGACACATAACAACGGCTCCTCTCCTCCTCCTCCGCAGGTCCTGAGGAGGCAGATATGTGTGAGCTCTGCCCTCCACAGAAAGAACCTGGCGGCTGCGGGGCCGCAGAAGTTCACGGCGGAGTTTATAGAGAAGCAGGAGGAGGAGTTCAACATCGGGAAACGGCACCTGGCCAACATGATGGGAGAGGACCCGGAGACCTTCACACAGGAGGACATAGATGTGAGTCAGTGCACAGGACTGTGCAGGTCTCTTTTACTCGTTTCCATTGGTTATTGATTCTTTATTAAAAGTGTGATCGGCTGCAGGATGAGTTTATGACCTTTCATGCTGGTTATACTTTGTTTTGTAAAGGTTAAGGCTATATGTGAAGTAATGTTCTTTGCTGAAATGTTGCAGTGTTGAAATCAAAACATCAGGTTAGTTATATCATATATTTCCAATGATTGGATCATAATAATAACAGAGTAAGCATGGCCTCATATCTGTGTCACAGGGCTCCGTTAAAACTCACACAGTTGCACTGACTGACCATGAACACGCCTCCTCTAATATTTACGAACACGTTGTTGGTTTAGGTTTTTCCTGGTATTTGTAGTTTTTGCGGCCGTCTGTCTGTGAGAGCTGTTTACATGGGTTTTCTGCCTCAGTCCACAAAATAAAAGCTCCTCGGCAGTTGTTGTTGACAAGTGGGAATTTGTGCTCGACAGCTCCTCGGGATATTCAGTCCAGCGATTATCCTCTCCCCGGGCCTCTTCTCTAAACCTCTGCAGGGAGGTGCAGGTACTTTCTGATTTTCAACAGTTCCACAGTCGTCACAGCTTTATTTTGATGGTCAGCTGGACAGCCTGTAATGTGTGTGTGTCTGTGTGTGTGTGTGTGTCCACATTCATCTCCTCCTCGTGAGACAAAGACTCGAATCCACAAGCGTTTCAGCATTCTGAACGGAGCCGAGCCTCCACCTCTCAGGCTGGAGAGGTGTGTTGTTTGAAAGCTCCGATCTCTTCACATCATCATCATCATTAGCGCCGGAGGAGGCGGGGGCCACCTCTGGCTAATTCGCTGCTTCATGGACATTTGCAACACCCTCAAACACACACACGCGCTGCTTATTTGAGATTTTTGGCAAATATGTTAGCCCTCGCTGCTCCAACCACTTACCCTGATTTCCCAGCACACCCCCCTCCCCACTCCTCCCTCCTCGCTTGGCTCCCCAGCGTCCCTCACGTGTAATGAAGACAGCAGACGGCGCCAGGCTGTGAAAGCCAAAGTGACGGCGAACAGCCCCGACTTGGCTCCGTGCGGGGAAAGAGGAAAATGTGGGCGGACCGGAGAGAGGAGCGCTGAGTCCGGTCTGCTCAGGTGTGACGGTGACAAAGACCCAGGAAAAATCAAAGGGATGTTTACAGCTGGGGGGTTAATTTAACTCTGGATGCTCGCCACGCAAACAGAACTTTGTGACGCGTTCGTGACCTTCGGAAACTTTTCCTGAGCTGCGTCGTCATCTGATGGTTCAATAAGTCCATCGCTTCTGAACCATATGCTGCAGTTTCAGCTTCTCAGACAAGAACGCTGTCATTTTTGTGGGATTTTATTCTTTTGTAGGAGCAAAAACAAAACATTTAAGGAGTCGTCCAGTCGATTGGTTCCCCACCTTTTGACAAGCCAGCCCCCTCGCTCCCCCCCTACCTACAACCCCGGCCTGTACAGACGCAGCAAAAGAATAAAGTGATCACTTACAAAGTTTTATTTACAAAAAGAAACATCTGTAGGTTTTTGTTCCTGCTCTCTTTGTTCATACATATTTTGGTTCTCCAGAACAGACAAAGCTCTGCAGACCCCCTGAGATCTCTGACAGGTAGAAGTGAACCTGAATAAACATAGAAAGTAAAGAGAGCTAGAGACTTCCATTGTTAGTAACTGAGTCAGTGATTGTTTTTATGAACTGATCGATCACTTTGTTTAGGGATAAAACAGTTAACAATGAACGTCCATCGTGGAGACGTTGTCATCCAAAGTGGAGCGAGGTTGATTTCACCATCGCTCTGCGTCTTTTCCTCCCTCTGTCGCTCCGTCCCCCCCCCTACACCCCCAGGGGGGTGTCTCCGCCATATTGTCCCGAGGCCCAGGGGACGCACAGGTGTGTCTTCATCTGTTCCCCGCTCCTCTCTGCCTGTCTCTCCCGTTTCCTCCTCTCTCTTTATCCTTTAACTTCTCCTCGATTGTCTTCCTCACACACACACACACACACACACACACTTGTTCAGTCCTTTTCTCTCTGCTTTCCGTCGTTTTGACAACCTTAAAGGCAGCAACCTGCTCCCTCTGTGCAGCACCTGCTGCCTCACTAATTGAAGCGACAGAGAGGAGGGGGGGAAACAGCGAAGAAGAAGAGGAGGAGGAGGAGGAGTGGAGAGATGGTGGGATGGAGGACGGAGAGAGAGAGAGAGAGATGAACAGACTGTCTTGATGAGTGTGGCGGGGCCAGCACACTTCCTGTCTCCCTCTCCTCGCTCACACACACATTCACAGTGCCATCTGTAGCCCTGCTAATAACACTGACACACACACACACACACACACACACTCGCGGCAGCAGAGGATGAACTTGGAGTGAACTGTTGGACGTCCACAGTGTCCTCTGCTCACTGTCAACAAAGCCAAAAACTTGTGCCTTTTTCTGCTTGTTTTCTCCTCTAACTCTACAGTAACACACACACACACACACACACACACACACACAGACACACACACGCTCCCCTTTCCTTGAACCCTCCGGCAGCTTGTGCCTCTCCTCCTCTGTCACGCCGCCGTGACCTCTGTAGTCGGGGACGTGTCGGCGTTGTGCTGATCTGCCGTCAGTGGATCTATCAAGCTGCCATTTCTTCTTCCACTGTTTCATTTATTTATTAATTTCCCTCCTCTCTCGCCCACAGAGGAGCATCGCCTACCTGTTCCCCTCCAGCCTGTTTGACAAGAAAGCCCAGCCTCTCATGAAGGTATGTGTGTGTGTGTGTGTGTGGCTGAGACACCTCTGAACTTAACTTTCCCATTGTGTGTGTGTGTGTGGTCGTTATTTATTAGAAATTCTCATCAATCTGATGCAACTTTTGGGCAAGAAAAACAAAAACAAGTCGCACAACTTAAAGTGTATTTTCATATTTTTATAGTTGTATATAAATGAATGAAATAAACGTGTAAGTAACTTGGTTTGTTTCCTTGTTCTCCTGCAGCATCCAGATGAGATATTTCCACGGCAGAGGGGTAGGTGATCTGTGATTATAGATTATTGATTGTTGGTAAACGAGCGAGCTGCCTCTGAACCTGGTTCTGTTCTCACAGCCGTGCAGTGGGGAGCAGACGGGCGGCCGTTCCACTTCCTGTTCTACACGGGCAAACAGGCGTACTACTCCCTGATGCACGTGAGTACTGCAGGCGAGGTGGAGGTGGATCTTCATCCAGCTCCAAATCCTCACTTCTTCCTCTCCTCCCTCCTCCCTCCTGTACCCTCGGGTCATATCCGATTCAGAGAGAGAGAGGGGTAACAGAGTGGGAGATTAGAGGAGGGGGTCTACGCACAGGATGTAGTTTCTGTTTTTTTTTTTTTGTTTTTGAATAGATAAAAACCAAGATGGAGAGTCAAAGTGGGCCAACAGGGGGCAGCATCAGTCCCACTCTGCCCTTTTAGAGAGATCATATAAACAGGTAAAGAACATCCAGGGATGTTTTTGTGTCCAGGTTGTAAACGGAGTGGGAGCTGCAGCTTCGTCCCACCACGGGGAGCAGAGACTCTTAGAGGGAGGTGAGGTGGGGTGGGGCAGAGTGGGCGATTCACACCGCTCCCCACCTCTGCACAGACCTCCTCCTCTTCCTCCTCCTCTTCCTCCTCCTCAGCCCTCGCGCTGGGCCGTTCTTCTTCCCGTCTGTAGCTGCTGACCTTGTTCAAAGACGCCTCACAGACAATAGACGTGTCTGTATCTGAAACACAGACGTACCGTAGCTGGATATTGGTCACACTCCTTACACACACACACACACACACACACACACACACTATTGTGCCCTGCAGCCACAATCTGCACCCCCTGCTGCTGGTTTAAATAGGTATGTCAGACATGTCTGAGAGCAGGAGCTGCCTGTCTGCATGATCGCAGCCTCCATCACACTCCTTCCTCTCTTGTTTCCTC
>OMNW01022526.1:0-11381 GCA_900303245.1 Selene dorsalis
TCAGGGTCAGGCTGAGAATGGTAGAGAGATTCAATGAAATACTTGAAAACCCTTGGTATCTAGAGGCAACCTAATTAAGTCAAGACTGGTATTTAATTGCATTTTGAAAGGCTTTTCATTTCATTGGTATATTTTCTCCATCTTGAAGCAGCATGGGGGTAGACTGTAAATGCTGTTCCAGTCCTGTGTCATTTCTTATGTATGATTAATATTCAGCGCTGCTTCTCCTCTGTTTTAATCATTCTAGTCGTTATGAATGTTTGGCCTTGGTACACCCACACACAGAAAACCTCAGCGGTCCAGTCAAGTCATTGTGGGATTTCCATTGGACTATTTGATAGCCTCAATGTAGATTTGAAACGCCATGATAAAGTATGTTACTGTCACTGCTGTCAGCGCCGAGGTCCCCGGTTTTGTGACTGATGCGGTTCATTTGAAGGGATGAAGAGAGCACGTGGGAGGAAATGTGTTGTTAGCCTACATTATTCAGTGTAAAATGTTAGGGTTAGTTAATTTGGTAATGATAATGTAGAGCACATCTGCACTGAAAATGTAACCACAGTAAAAAAAAAAAAAAGCAGATATCTGTTGAGAGCGGTGAGAAATAAAGAGAGAGAGATGAGGTGAAAGGGAATGAGAGACATTGTAAAAGTTAACTTTAGTGCCCAGGAAAAATTAAAGAACATGAAATATTTAACAGTTAAGGACCGCAGGCAGTTTTTAACACAGAGAATTAGACACCTGCACTCTGGAAAGAGAGTGAGCGAGTGTGTGAGAGAGGGAGGTGATGATTGAGAGGTTGAGAGCGAAGGGATGAATAGAGTGAGCTGCAGTGAGCCAGTCCCTCAGGAGCACATTAAGTGAACAGTACTTTAGTGTGTAGGTGTGTAATGTCCCTTTGTAAAACCTGCCCTTGCTTCTATAGCAACACGCCTCTGTGGCTCGACGCACCAAGGTGTAAACTCAGCTCTGCATGCTTTCCGATGGCCGCCACCCTCAAGTGCTCCCACATTTCTTCACTTAACAGAAGTAATAACACTACTCCACAGTGCTTGAGCTATTGTTTCAACCTATCACTCAAAATACATGCACAAGAGCCAACTTGTTAGCAAAGTCTTTACAAAAACTGACTCTCAGATCATTTACTGTTGCAACTGTGAAGAAAAAAAAAAACTTCCAAAAGAGAGAAACTCTGCAATATTATGATAAATTTTTCCCCCTGAGGCAGCAGTAGGCTGATTTAAAGGTCTGCTAAGTAATCTCTGACCTCTAAAGACCTCTATTGGCAACCAGCAGGAATTGCAACAACATTAATAGAACTCATCTCCTCCCACACAGCCACTCCGCCCTCCATCCCCCTCATCCCATCCCAGCTGCTCCCCGCTCCCTTGATCCACGGTGGTCTGTAACTGAAACAAACAATGAAGTCATATGTTCGCAAGTGAGATGAATAAGGTGGCTAATTAGACCGGAGATCCAACAGAAATAGCCTGTAAAAGGTAATACATCACCACGCAAAATACAAAACGCTGAAATGATAATACTGCTGTGTCATTTGCTTTTCTGGCTCCCGCACATGGCTTTTTTCTGCCTTTGTAGCTGAAACGTTAAAACAAATGGTAAAATGCTGTTTGCTTGCTTGTAGCGCTGTCCTCCATCATTTATCAGGAGGAGAGGAGAGGAGAGGAGTTCCTGTATGAACTGACTATCTGCTGGAAAGTGCAGCTTTAAAAGCCAGAGACCATAGCACCAAGGGAAATGATCATTGAGTCATTTGTATTGATCAAAAACACTATAGCCCTCTCTGTGGATATGTTATGATCACACTGTGGGAACAAGGCTGCACATACACACACAGAAGAAGCCTGGATGTGTCTGTACAGCATGTTCACTGTGGCTGGTTTAACATCAGCTCAATGTGTGAATTGAACAAAAACACTGAGGATAGAGGGTGTTTTTTTCTTTTCTCTCTTTTTTTTTTTTTTTTTTTTTTTTTTTTGAGAGGAGCTGTCAAATGAGTTTCCAGAGATTCAGCCATTAGACAGCTTGAATGTTTAGCTGTTGTGTGTTGGCTCCCTCCGCCACATGGTCAGTACTATGCCTTGAATGTGGAATATGACAACATTTTAAGAAATGCATTGTCTGTTCATGGCAGATGGGCAGATTGCGCACACAGATTCTGTCTCCCTCTCTCCTACACACACACACACACACACACACACACACAGACACTAGCCTTCATTGAGTTATTTTTGCTTCTGTGCATATTTGAAATTTCTGAGCTCGAGGCGAGGAGGATCGGGGAGGGAGAGCAGGTTGAGTGGATGTGAAGCTTCTGATAAAGCCACTAAAATACTTCCTAAGCTTCACGTTCACCCCAAGACATGTCATTTGGGATTAATTTATAAGCCTTGGTAGCTGAAAAACTATTACAAGGCTCATTATAGCTCCCACTTGAAGATGCCCATATTGGTTGAAGAAGACAAACAAAGTTAGTTTATTCGGTAAACAACTGTGAAGGGACTCAGAGGAACGATGTCCCATTTGGGCTCTGAACACCTGTTTATCTTCTCCGAGTGAAATAATTCTTCCGCTAAAACATTGTCCCTCACAATTAAGAAAATGGCTCACAAGAATAGACCAAGTTTACTTTGAATCTGTTCTTCCAGGGAAAATAAACAGGTCTATGGCATCTGTTACCACCTACTCGCCAGAATTGTATCACCAGCGTCCATATGGTCACTGCCACCCAGAATCAGCCCCTTCATAACTTAGCTTGCTTAATTGAAATAAATATTTTGGTTCCTCCTACTGTACTCGTAAATAAATTGGATAAACATTAGTGGTGAGGGAGATGATGAAGCAGGACAAGCGAGAGGCAAAAAGAAAAGGCTGGTAATGAAGGAAAAGTGTAAAAAGCAGAGAGAGCACTTATTGAGTGAAGTATGTGTGAAAATTGAGTCTGAAAGCTTTGTCTGTAGCTGGCAGATGTGTAGAAGCCTGTTCACCATACTAATAGACTGGTCTGTGTTTTTTTTCTTTTTTGGGATGGGGCATGTCACATTCTGAACACACACACACACACATATATATAAGTGGATGTTATTCTGTCATTACATAGGCTTGTCTTTAAAGTGTGTACCTGCTGCGTGATGATCAGTTGAGCGATATTTCTCTGCTCTGAGCACAATCTCTAACTAATCACACTGACATGAAGCCACGTGTGCATTCATACCTGCAGCACACACTGGTATTGATATGGTGATATTGTTGATATGGTAATATTATGCACATACTTATATCTTCACTGCAGGCTGTTAGGCCTTTTGTTAGTGAGTTTGTATTGTTTCCTTTTCAATACCCACCGACTGCTGTTGTTCTTTTTGTACGCTTTTGTAAACTTATGGTCACAGGCTGTCTTTTCCACCTCCCTACGTTCATATTTGAGTCTAATTCATTCATCAAAAAAGATGGGGAAAAACGCAGCACAATAAAGATGAGTTTGACTGATAGCACTGTTATTATTTCGTCATTGTCTGTAGATATTGCAGTGATGGTGTAGTAAAAATCTGATATGACAGTGCTAACGCACACACATACACGTCTGCTTGCCACTTCTCTGGGCAGCACACACAGGTCAGATACATTTTCATGCTTTAAGAGTTAAATGCTGCTCTCTTGATTCTCTTTAGCAGTCATTCTGTGACAGCTCCGTCAGCCAAGGAGAGACGTCTCAGTTTCCTGCAGATATGGGCAGATTTATCTCATGCTGTACATTAAGGTAGGGAACGGCAGAAAGGAGAAGTGAGAGCGAGGTGCACTGACAGACACGCACACACCTCCCTTCCGACAGGTGAAGGTACAATAAAAGGCTCCAAATTTCCAAATTTTCCCCTGTATAAAGATTTCAGCACCTTTCATTATTATTAATTTCTCTTAGGGAGCTTCACTGCGTGTTTGTTCCCTGTCAATTAAGCGCAAAACAATGGAGACAAGCTCACCTCCATTGGCCCTCTCCTGCAAGCACAACCGCCTTTTTTTTTTTTTTTTCCCAGTAATCAATTCTCAATGGTAGACTTCAGTAAGCTCATTAGGCTCTCACTAGGCACCGACTCCATTACGCCTGCATAATTACCACAGTTCTGCCTTCAACCCCTCTCTGAATGAAACACCTTCATTCTGAGCCTGACAGTGATTATTGTTATGATACATCACCAGGGAACCAAGTTGAAAGTATTCTTTACATTGCACCATACCTTATCTTCATGCCGTGTGCTTGTATACTTGGATTAGCCACATGTAATAAATGTATTACGAAACCTAGACCGCGTGTAGATTACGTCCGTGTTCATATTCACCGCTCATGCCTGATGTGCCTGTCTTATGTTCATCAGGCTTTTGCTGCCGTGCATAAACTACAATAGATATTTCTTTGATTTACATATGTTCTGCTGCTGATGCATATGCAATTGTGCGTGGTTGTATGCTCACATGAAAGTGTTCATTTGTTTCTATTTCCACTGCTCGTGTGTGTCTGTATGTGTGTGTGAGTGAATGTGTGCTGCGTGCAAATTGTGCACGTGTGAATAAATGCGCAGATGGGATTCGGGTGGCTAGATCAGGGAAGGCTGCAGTGGGAGTAGCAGCCACGCTTTGCCTGTTTTTCCCTCTCACAGGCGGTTCAAAGGAAGTGTAACATGACATGGAGATAATTGAAAAAGTAGATCCATATATATTAAAAACAGCAAAGCCCACCAAAGGAGGACTGGACCAGAGATCATTAGGATTCTGTCTATAATGTAAACTTAAACTAGGCCTTAGCTAACCACCCTGAAGACAAAAAAAGCCTCTCAGAGACCTGATATTTCATTACTGCAGTCTGGAGGGACTGAGTGGACCCCCCCACACACACACACACTCCCCACCCTCATCCTGCCCCACCTCCCAAGCTCCCTGGCTTGATCTGTACCTGCCTCATGGAGAGCTGAAGGCTCCCTGTGGGAGCATAGCCCATACCGTGCTGTTCCACGTTGGACTCCGGACTGGAAAATGACATTTTCAATCCAGCCCACACATGTAAGGGTGACTCAACAAGCACTTAGCACTTGAGTCTTGTAGATGCTACCTCCCTGAACATGTAATATTAAATGTTACTGCCTGCCAGAAAAATAATAAAAAAAAAAAAAACCTTACCCAGGCCAGCTGCTATGAATATCGGTGCACTGAACTGCTACCAGGTAGAGTTTTTTTTACTTTTAGCCCTGAATTCACATGAGAGATGCTGAGATGTGCACTGCAAAAAAGGTGTGAAAACAGACATGGTGTGTAAGTAAAGCAACAAGGGATGTACAGCTTGTCAACAGTAGGTTGTCAACACATCTGTGTCTGTCTTGCCACATGTGCCACTGTGAGCACAACCACCGCATGCTCACATGGCTTTTACAATCTGCCTGTCATTATCCTATAAATAGGTTACTTCCTACAGAATGCATCCTTGCCACTCTTTGTGTGTGCAGTTCCTGAAGCAGACTGTTTACATTGAAGCCCCTGGCCACCCTGAGAGCACAGGAATTGGCCATGATAACAGCTGTAACAACAGAGTATATGATCTAATAGGAGCCCAGTTGCTCGGAGGTGAATATATTTCTTGAGGGGATGATTAAATGAGAACATTGCAGAGGAGGTGATAGATGAAAAGAGAGAGATAGAAATGTGCCGGGAAGGAGTGGGAAGGCTGCAGATAGTGAGGAAGGGAGAATGGCAGAAAGAAGAGAAAATTAGCAGGTGGGAGTAGGAGAGCTGAAATAAAGAAAAAAAGAGAGAGCGAGGTGGACTCGAAAGTAATGGACGTATCATCGAGCAGGAGGGAGAAGAGGAGGGGAAGAGTCTGATTGCGGAGCATCAAGTACATGTTTACATCAGCCTGTTGTGAAAAAGATGAAATGTTATTCCGTGCAGGCAGGGTATTGTTCTCGATAATGTAAATGGGATTATACGAGGATTTACAGATCTCTCAGGTGCACTTTAAGTGTTCCTTGCATGTTGGTAAACAGAGGCAGAGATTATGCATGGGAAGGCAGAGGAGGCGTGGTTTTCGCCGGTGCGTGAGCGCGTGTATTTCTATTTTACTGTATCTGTGACAGGGAGTGAGAGAGTGAGAGCCGCAGGTGACTTCATCAGTCAGAGAGACGGGTGGGTTGCGTCAGTGTGACGGCCTCGTCAGCGGCCCATATTAAACACATTAAACACTGGGCCCAGCTCCTCATTAATCAGCCCAGAGGGATGACAGCCAGCTCTGCTATCGGCCCCATACATCCACGCATGCCCAGGGCTGTCTGGGCCCCAGGTAATATACCTCTTCCGCAGATAACACCGTGATAGATTGACTGCAGCCACTCTGATTGGGGCTCGCTGGTGTAATACCACCTTGTCTGGCTTTATCAGAGGAGCCCATTGAGCAGTCATGGCAGATCAGCTTTTCAAGAGCTCCATGATTCAACAGATTTTTGACTGGAAGGGAGTGTCTTGATGTTCGTGTCAGCTGATCTAGTGTCAGGCCTATAAGGTGAGACACGTACTTTAAAGGCACCGTCCAAACATAATTGTCATGTCTGGCCCCTTGAGGAGAGAATAATGGCGTCCTGTATGCAACCTGTCACATTAATTTCCACACTGTTATTAACCCTTCAAGAGACCCCCCCCCCTCGCAGCTCGAGAGGCATGATTGATTCATTCTCACAGTTTGCTGCAGTCAATACGATGTGAGATCTTGGTTTCGCATAGAGATCCCAAGAATTTTATATATTTATTTTTTTGGTTTTGGAAAACTGATTTCTTCAAACAGCAGAAATCAAAATGATTGTTTACTTTCAGAATAAAATAAAAACAAGAAAAATAGATGTTTTCAAGCACTGCCATTTTAAGACTTCTCCTGGAGCAATCTTTTTTTTTTTTTTTTTTCCTCTCCTTTCTGAATTTAATTGATTTCTAATTACACTGTCTACCTGGAGAGTGGCTTTTAATCATCCTTGGTCAGTAATATTAAATCTCATTCCTCCTATGTACCACACACCACGCTGATCAGCCACAAAAGCTGGCACCTCATCCATAACCAACTGTTCTCTATTTTGTCCTACCAGCACACCACTCCTACCACAAAAAAAGAAAGGAAGGAAGGAGGAAAGAAAAAAACACCCTCTGCTGGGAAAGGTGTGCGAGGCTGATAGCAAGCAATGTGCAAATCACACCAATAATTGCTACAGTTGGTGGTTCAATTTGATTAATGTGGCTTTGTTAAGGGTGCTTTAAGAGAAGAGAACACGTAATGGTGATGTGCAGTTAAGTCGGTTGGGATAGAGAGCGTTGTCCGTGTCTCGGGGTAGATGGGCGTTTTGTTCTGCACCACTAGGTGTCTCTCTTCAGATAGGCTTGAAGTCTGGAGTTGGAGCTGACTAGGCTGAGGGGGCTGAGAGAGGTCAGACCCAGAGAAGAGGGTGGAGAGAGGAGAGGAGAGGAGAGGAGAGAAGAAGAAAGGAGCGAGGGCAACTCTGCTGGGTCCAAAGCTTCTCTTTGTGCCCTTGTTTGTACACAGACGTGACTGTATACTCTGCTGCCTGGACAGACATAAAGGCTTTGTGCCTAGCTGTTGAACTGTGTTTGTTGCTCTCAGTACAATCATTTAGGTGCTTTCTGTTCACTTACAGTGTTTGCCTCGACTCATTTGTGATGTAAAACGCAGAGTGTGTAACTGTCTGCCTCTGAATTGTGTGTAGATACAATGTTCATAAAGTGCCAGAGCCAGTGAATGCAATGCTGCTTTTTCATGTATTCATTTACCCACAAGTACTTTGTATTTGTTATTTATCTTCTATTTTCACCTCTCCGGGCCTTGCATTCTGCCAGATGCACATTCCCCTCTGGTTTTGTTGAGATATGCTGCTCTGCATTTCCATTCCTTTGTCCTTCCCCCTCTTCAAGAGGAACTCCCACATTTCCTCCATGCTCTTTATTGTCTGCTCTTTCTATTCCCTTGTATCAGCTGCGATCCTTTGCTTCAGAGGTTATATCGTTTTGTATTGGAGGGTCAGGAGTGCAGCAGTATGTTCGCCAACGGGCAGCTTATCTCAGCAGCGCTGTAAGACTAGATTCCAGCAAATCCCACTGAAACCGCATAACATATTTCAGCCTGCTGAAATACTTGCAGAATGAATGGGGGTGGTTGGGGTGGGTGAGCGCGGGGCTTAAGCACAAAAATATTCATAGGCCGTCTGTCACCTCTCCGCATATTTGGTGCAAAATATGTAAAAACAAACACCATTTCATTCATTGATGTCTGTTATTCCCGCGTGACCATATGCAGGCCCTTCAACTTTGATTCTGCAGAGTGTGTGAGGATATGGCCAGGCAGCGGGCGTCATGGTGCCACAGCCGGCTTGTGCTGCTGCTGCTGCTGCTGCTGTGCTGAGGAACAGACATGGAGCTAGTGTAATTATTTCCATTATCACCGCCACACAACACTGAGCTACAGAGACGGGGAAGAAGAGAATTGAGGGGAGTCACACTGGGACATACGAAATCTACCTTCAGCTGGTGCACACAGGCAGATTGAGAGAGAATGAGGGATGTCATACAGAGAGGGAGGCTGGTAAGAAGGAAGAGGATGTGAGGGAAGGTGGGAACAAAAAATTGAAATAGTTTTAGAAGACAAAAAACTGTGCACGGCTTTCTCTGGCTGTGTGTGTGTCACTCCGCAAGCGTGTTTGTGACGTCTTTTTTTTTTCTTTTCTTTTTTCATGTTTGCAAAGAGAGAGGAGCTGCGCAATCAGTTTCACTCCCCAGCCTGCAATCAGCAGGCATGTCAGTAAACACTGTTAATAGGGGTGGACACTCTCTCCCTTCTCACCCAAGACCCCTGCAGTTGCTAATTGGGATAAATGCAGCTCCACGCTTCATTTACTCTCACCCTCTCTATCCCTTTCTGTCTTTTCCCCTACCGTTTTCTTCCACCTCCTTTGCTTCTACTTTAACCTTATCTCTCCCCTCCTCTCTGTCTTCTGCTCTCTTTGCTTGTTCTCCGTCGAGCTTGTTAATGGCTTCCTGGCTCATTGATGCCCCAGATGTTTTGTAATCAAAACATGAGAAATGGCAGAGTGGACAGGACGCCGTCTCTTCCGCCACGGGTGATTGAAATGAGCTGTTTGTTGTGTTTAACATAGGCACAAGACACAAACTGTATCGTGTAATGAATCAGATATGAGATACTGTCAACAACTGTTAATCCAAATTGCTTTTTCCTTTGATTACCGTAAGCCGCCTTGCAACAAAGACACATGGTGCTGAGAGTTCCAGCACACATGCATACTTCATGTACCTTAGAGTAAAGAATAATTTGTTGATTTGATATTATTCATTATGATTTATTATTTTGGTGCTGCCATCCACCCGTGCTCTGTGTATATATATGACGGTGTAATGTATTCATGGGTCTTGCTGCACCATCATTGCTTTTGTGATGTAATCTCTTTTCCCCTGGCTTGGACCCCACCTGTGGGAGAAATAGAGAGAGCTGTAAGTGCTTGTGTGATGTAAAATGCCTAATTTGGGGGGTGATTGATGGTTTAATATTGCAGCCTGCAACCTTGCTGCCCCCCACCTACCCAATGAAGCTGCAGGCAGGCACGAAACCATAGCACTGTGTGTGTATAATGTCACTTTCTATTCTCACATTCAAACCCAGCTAGTGGAATTAAACCAATTCTGAGTTTGTTTTGGTGTGTGTATGTGTGTGAGTGTGGAGGCGTTTGTCTGTGTGTGTGTGTGTGTGTATATGAGTGCACACTGTGGGCATGCTGGAGCTTTTCTACTATCGCAGCACAGCTAAAATCCACTTAGATATATTGACTGTGGTCTGGAGTCAGTGGTCAGTTATTGCAGCCATTTCTATTTTCCTCATTTTAACCAATCTTCCCTCATCTCTCCCGTCTCCTCTGTTTTCCCCGAGACACAGAGCAAGTTCTCAGTGTCACTCATTACCACTCACTTAATGTCATGAATACCCTCAACCCTGGCTCCCTTCTTTGCTGTCTCCCTGTTTCTGTCATTTTCACGCATCTGCTTTGCTTTTCTTTGTGTTATGTACTGCGTTTTACATCTATACCAGTCATGCTGAATTTCATGCAGATAATGAGGCAATGATCTGATCTGTATTGCCTTCAACAAATGGATGAGATTGCCCTCTTTGAGAAAAAAAGACAGCATTGGTCCTTTGCTCAAATGTCGAAAAAATATCCATGCCTGACAATGATATACAATTATATCCTTTCAAAATAAATGCTGAAATGCACTAGATAGTACAGTACCTGCACAACCATCGCTTCATATAAACAGCTGTTATAGACCACTGTGGCCAGCTGTGGTTACAGGAGTTATTACAATGTTTTCGTGTGTCTATTTTTTCCGCACTAGTACAATAAAACAATGGATCAAATGTATGTTGATGAATTGATAATTTATTGTAAAGGTTCCCTTTAGTTGTACCGTCCATTTGCAGTCCTGTGTCTCTTGCCATGACCTGTGCCTTGACCTGTGCTATGGCGAGGACGCATGACGCGCAATCATCAGCGAATGAACTCATTTTTTTCACAGCGATCAAATTGTGGTAAATTATTAAAAAAGAAGGCATTAGTACTGGTATTTTCAGATAGTTGTGAGATCATTGAAATCTGGACAACGTCGTTTGAGAAAGGCTTATTTCTGGAGTAAAAAGATCAATCTGTAAAAATGCAAGTCTCCTTCAAACACATTCCCAGACACACTGCAGGATCAGTGAAAATTAAAATGCCACTTTTTTTCAATTCACATGGCAATTTCTTACAAAAAAAAAAAAACGATGTTGAGTCTCCCCAGCTGTGCCGTGGCGAGAGCGCATGACGCGCGATCATCTGGTGATGTAGTTTATGAACCTCACAATTATTCATCTTTCCTCTTGTTTGAGTAGCGCGTACACTTGGGAACACACTTTCATTTTATGCGCATACATTCTCACGCACGTGCTGTATACTCACGTGAGCATGTTATTTATTTATTTATTTACGCACCGTATCATAAGTCATCATCAGTTTTAACACTGAAACCGCCACCCGCGGTTGAAATGCATTGATTTTCAAGGTAAACCAATATTAATTTATTTATCGTTCTACAACACAGGCTTATATGACCATATGCTATGCAGCCCTAGCCGAGCTGTCAGTGTAGTAGCCAGTTTATTTGCGTGAAATGTATCGTTTTCATGTGCAAACATCATTTATGATTCTGGCCCCTGGTGTCTGTGGATGTGCAGCAAAGCAGGTGAAGCCATATCTCATTGTAAATCGATGTTAGAG
>OMNW01022535.1:0-15636 GCA_900303245.1 Selene dorsalis
CCTCCCTCCCATGTCACATCTGAAAGCCCTGTCATATTTACTAGAGTGGAAATCCTCTTTCACCATCTGCTTAATAAAATGTGTTTTTAATCCGATAGCGGATATTTTGTTTTTTTAAACACTTTTTTTTTTTATTCTACTTCTGTGCAATTTCATTTGATACGGCACCTTGCCCAGGTCTATATCTGTCTGGGCATGAGAGAGAGGGAAGGATAGCTGCACACCTCACTCTACTCAAATGGTAGAGTTTGTGTGTGTGTGTGTGTGTGTGTGTGTGTGTCAGCGACAATTGCAAGTGTTGGTAAGTGTTTGGAAGGGCTGTTGCACCCCTAATGCTCAGCGATAACACAGCTAATCCACGTTCACACACACACACACACACACACACACATTGAAGAAGAGAAACAAACACTAACCTTGATCAATGACCTTTCTTTTATAAAGGAGCCAGCCAACAATTTATATCCCTTACACCTCTGCACAAACACTTCCCAACAATATCACATGAATAGGCAGTTTGAAAACATGATCAGTCGCATCAGCTTTATTGTGCACGTCGTTTTAACAAGTAAATGTTCATGAAGATTCTGGTTATTACATGAAAGGAAGGATTTGTAATTTCACGTTTGCCACATGCGGTCTCCTCTATAAAGGGTTTACCTAACAAGAGGATGTATTCAGTAATTTCATTGATTTCCACTCTTCAGCTTTTCCAGTAAAAGGCTTGAGGTCAATACAAGTACATGGTATGCCGTTTACTCTGCCAAGGCCCAAAATAGAACTGAATTAGACATCCAATTTGGATTTACTTATGTATTCATTTATTAATTGAATAACTACTGAAATCTAGTACAGAGAAGGGTTGTGTTCAATGTACTCCAGATGTGCAGCTCACTGGATGGAGTTGAGCTGTTTCAGAGGTTTGATGCACTGTCCTTACAGTAGACAACCACCCTTACAAACACAATGACACACAGCAGATAAAGGCGACAGAAAGAGAGAGACAAAGAGAAAGGTAAGGAGAGAGAGAGAGACATGGTGACAAAGATAGTGGCTGGCAGCAACACACTTATCAGCTACTGCTCCACAAGAAAATGACCTAAATCATCAAGATTCCCATCTGACACACACACACACACACACTTGCTCGCTCGCTCACACGCAGGGTTAGCAGTGCACTTCTGTACATTTTTGCCCTGAACAAGCTTACCCTCTTCATATCTTTTCACTGAAAGGCTACACCTATACTGCACCAGCACAGTCAGACTCTCGAATCTAAACGATCCTGTGAACACACCATGCAGGACTCTGAGGGGAAAAAAGCACTGGAAAAACACACCAAACAGCACCATGTAACAATTTAACACACATGAATTGCACTGATATCACAAGTTTCAACATGATATTCCCAAATAGTTGGCAGTCTACAGTTTGGAAAGTACATTCTTAATCAATAATGTTAGCTGAGCCTGCTCTGTGTGTGCTGTCTCCCACAGTTTATCCATTCACATCTGGTTGTTCTGTGTGTGTGTGTGTGTGTGTGTGTAAACTTTATAAACCCCAGGATGCGCCATAGCAGCTTTATCCCCACCAGTGTGTCACTGAAAGTCTTACCCAATTCATTTTACACCTGCGCATGTGTGTAGTTTCTGTGGATAGTCACACACAGCACTGATATATAGGTATGTGTTTATCACATTAAGACTTATACTTAGAGCCAGTCGTTGTGTTTAAACACACAATCAGACTCATACACTCTGGGATATAGACACACACACATTTCCTCTCCTCTGCCGGTCTTTACAGCCCAACAGCCCATTGGGCAGAATGTGTTTTAGCCATTATCACATTGATTGTATGTAATCAGGGGTTTATTCTGCAGCCAATGAAGTGAATTACAGGTTTCCTGCCCGACTAACACTGTAACAATTGATCTGCTTCCTGGCGTGTGTGTATGTGTGCGTATTTGAGTGGGGCGTAAGGTGGTGTGTGTGATGGGGTGTGGATGAGCAAGAAAGAGAGAGAAGCAATGATAGAGTGTGTTTGTGAGTGTAGAAACGACAGAGAGAGAGCAGGAAGAGGAGGACGAGAGAGAGCACAGTAGGAGGGAGAGTGGTTTAGATTGACTGTCGCTGCATGAGTTTTTATTTTGTATTTTATTCATTTTTGTCCCTGAAAACAACTATAATCATCTACACACTGCGAGTCTATGGAGCTGAAAAACACACACACACACATACCTCTGCACTACACAGGCACACACAGATTATTCTTTCAATCCTGTGATCTGTTTCTCTGCATGAACTACACACACACACACACACACACTCTAACCCTACATGTAAAAGTACAGATTCAATTAATATGAACCTAAAAAGGAAATCAACCTTATGTGTTCTTTTCTTCTTCTTTTCTTCTTTTTTTGCGTATGAGTGCACACTTACCAGTGCATGTATCAGACTAACACGCTGACATGCAGTTCAACAACCCTCCACAGATAGCAGGGCAGTGAAAAGGGAGTTAAATAGAGAGGGAAACAGAGCAAAGAAAGAAAAATAAACAAGAGGAGTGTGAGGGTGGAAAAAGCAATTCAGTCTATTGATGAAATCATTCTGTTCATTTGACTACGGAAATGTAAAGATATTTCCTGCTCCTATTCCCTTCCTCGCCCCGTTCTTTAATTCAGTGTATTTTCTTTTCTGTCTTCCATCCTTCTTTCCTTCACTCTCCCGTCCATCCCAGTGCATTGCCGGTATCATCTAGATAGAATTGTGTAAGGTTTCCTCTCTTTCTCTTTTTTTTCCTTTTTGCTTATTGGACTGCGTGTTCTTATCAGCATCGAGAGCACAATGCTTGGTATGACGGAAAGGTATTAGCCAACCCGTGGTAGCTACATTGTCAGCACTTCTCCCTTCTCTGTCTCTACTGCTACCACTTCTCTTTCCTCGCTCCTCTTGTTCTTCCATACTCATTTTTTATTGCCGTTTCCACAGGAATTCAGTTTTAAAAATATTGTCAGGGCAGTTGAGTGTCCCATTTCTCTGCACCCACAGGCACTGAAGTTTGTCAAGGTGTTGTCAAATATATTTGACCTGTTCTTAATGTAGGGTTGAAATGACTTAATATTTATATCTTAAATGCACATTCTCTCTCTTTTGAATCCCAGCATTTAAAATGTTCATCATTATGGTCAATCATATTTTGCTTGTTTGACCATTGTTTTTATTTGTGGGACATGGCAACACTGACAGGAGACAGACAATCAGACAAGTTGTAAACAAACCTCTGATGAAGAAGTCATACTGTAACTACTTATTTCTCTTCTCTTCTCTTCTCTTCTCTTCTCTTCTCTTCTCTTCTCTTCTCTTCTCTTCTCTTCTCTTCTCTTCTCTTCTCTTCTCTTCTCTTCTCTTTTTTTTTTTTTTTGTTTTCTGTTTTTTTTTCTCTTTTTTTCTTCTCTTCTCTTCTCTTCTCTTCTCTTCTCTTCTCTTCTCTTCTCCTCTCCCCACTCCCCAGAGGGGGAGTGAAAACAGTTGGGAGTTGTTTGAGGACCAGTTTGTGTTTATGGCTGCCATCTAGCGAGGCAGTCATACAGAGATTGTATATAATAAAAGAGTGCGAGTGCACACAGACACAGAGCGAGGGAGCATACAGTGAACAGCACAGAGACACACAGCGAGCCAGAGAGTAGTTGCCCTAATACGATGATTGTACGTTTGTCCCTGCCAGTTGTCAGGGCGCTGCATCAGCGCGCCACTCTAATGACAGCTTGTCATACCAAAGTGGCCCACCTTCCTTCAAAACACAAACACACACTTCTTTCTTTCATTCTTTCTTTTTCTCTCTTTATTTTTCTCCCACATATCATTCAGTTTTTTTTCCTGGTGCACTCTCTTTCCATGCCGCCATATGTTTATCTCTGTTTCATGAGTCACTGTGCTTTCCTTCAAGAAGTGAGGAGCGAAAAAAAAAAAGAGAAAATCACAGGGATCGAGCTGGAAATGGAGACAAGGGAACGTGGGGAAAGTGGTAATCTCTCGTGTGTGTGTGTGTGTGTGTGTGTGTGTGTTCCCCCTCAGTAAGAGACAGGTAAATAGGCCTGCTGAATATTTGATGTCTGCAGGAACTAAAGTAAAAAGCCACGTTTGTCCTCTTGCTTTCACTGTTTGTGAAACAGTCTCGTATCTACAGTCGTCCTTTTACCAACTTGAGTGTGGCCAGTTTCCTCTCTGGAAATCTTTATCTTACTGCTATAGATTCACTCTGATTTACAAGGAAACTGCAAAAAAAATTGTCACCTGAGAAAAGACGTACTTTGAATTGATAGCTTTGCTTTTGATTGGAGTCAAACCGGTATGTCCCTTGACACAAGTTTCTGTCTGAAATTACACAAAAAAATGTAACAATTAAACTAAAGAAGAACTCCTTTAATGATATTTCGTGAACAAAAAAGAAGGGGGAAATTGTTGATGTATTATGGTAATTTATGACAACTTGAACAAAAGTAGAAGTTGCAGTACTTTTTAACTCATGCTATTCACAAACAGTGTTATACCATGGTGCTCCACAATATGGTTGTGTCAAGTACATCAAAATGTACAAAATGACAGGAAGAAAATGAATTCAAAACCATTTTCTATAACAGAATTAGGTAAAACAGCTTATACTAAAATCTGATTAGTGCTGTTCTTCTGGTTTTACTGGAATCATCTCATAACACACTGCTCACGTCTTTGTGAAAGCACAGAACGAAAGAGAAATACACTCAAGCGGCTTCCTCTTTATATAAATCTCTTTAAACACCTCAAAATATAAAGAATTGATAAAAAATGAGACCCACCCCCTTCCCTCTCTCTCCTTACTCATCTGAAGAGCAGACAGGCACAATAAGACTGCTCTTTCAGCACTGAGCCTTCGCTACATAGCGCCATAATTATACTGATAACATACATACATAAATGCATTCAACCTCTCGCTCCGCGCTGCGCACTGGCTGTGATTTCTTAATCTTCTTTCCTCTGCTCTTCTACTCTGCACGCATGTCTTCTTTTTTATTCTTTTTATTCCTCCCCCTTCGACTGCCATTATTTTTCATTTATAAGCAGTGAGAGAGAGAGAGAGAGAGAGAGAGAGAGAGAGAGGGAGAAGTGATAGAGGAAAAGAAAAGGAGAGATGGAGCAAAGAGGAGGAGTGGAAAAGGAGAGGGAAAGAGAGATAGATGAGAATTTGAGAGAGAGAAGGGAAAAAAAGCACCTGAGATCTTTTGGCACTTAAACTCTTTCACTTAATGGTACTCATGGGGATTGACGGTCGAAGGGAGGGGGCACAAAAGAGCATAAAGAGTGAAAAAGGAGAGATTAAATCATCACCATCACATCATCTACTTAAATGGGTCTACTCTCTTTTTCGGTCACCACTGTGTTTTCTCTCCCTCTGCCGGAGCATAGACAACCCTCTGCAATCTCTTGTCAGTCCGTCACTCTTTTCTACGTTTTCATTTGTTTCTTCCTTGCTTATTCAATCACTTTTTATGTGTCCTCCTTCTGTGTCCCTCCATCAACTCTCTACATCCTGTTTTACCTTCCTTCCTCTTCCTCTTTGATTTGTGTCCAAACCTCTCTCGCTGCCCCGCTCATTTTAAACTAAAGGCCTACTGAAGCATCAGATAAATGGATTTATAGACATTGGTGAATACCACAAAGCCAGGATTAATAAGAGGGGGGAGGAGGGGATTGAGGGAATAAAATATATGATGAAAAGGGGGGAAAGGCCAGGGTACTGTAGGCTACATCATAAATGTCATGTCACTTAATGAAAGGGAAAAATTAAAGAGAAAGCACTGTTTTGGGGTTTTTTTTTGGTGGGGTGGGGGTTGGGGGGTGCCTCACAGTACTCACAGATTTGGCGAAAGCAAAAATTGCTTTGTCTCATTTTTCTGCACATCAAATTCATTAAATCTCTGCAGCTCATTAAAAACCAAACAACCAGATCTGAAAGTGCTGTTTTTTACTGTCGTCAGTCGTTGCTGCCCCACAACCCCATAGTCTCCCCTCCTTCTCCCACTCTGTCTGTGTGCCTACCTGTTTTCCTTTCTACATCCTCCCCCCACACCCTCACCCCTCCCCTCACCCGACTGGCTCTCCATTTTCCGTCAAGAAGCTGTCTGTGTTTTATGGGTCCCTGTAGAACAGGGATCTTTTACAGGCCGACTGGACTTTAGAAGCCCCTCGTTTAGCAGCATCCTGCCTTAATTAAAAACCCCTTTTGTGCTTTCTGCTTTTAACAATGAAAAAAGAGAGAAGGGAGGGAGGGCAGGGTTAGAGGGATAGAGAGTGGTAATGCAAAAAGGAAGCAAAAGAGAGAGATGGTGGTGAAAAGGAAGTGATAGGGAGACAGGCAGATAGATAGTAAGGTAGACAAAGGAAGGGATGGAGAGATATGGACACAGAGAAGATAGCTGTTAATTACAACTGCCATTAACAAGACACCAGTCAGCCTCCTTAGGGAGAGGAAGAAGGGAGAGGAGAGAGGGAGAAGCAAGGAAAGCAGGGTGGAGGAAAGGAGATTCAGGAGAGAAAGAAGAAAGAGATGAGGAAAGGAAGTCCGGCACTGAATAGTAGAGATTTATTTTATTATTTATCTGTTTTATATTGTATCACTTCCCCTAACATCTTAAAAATCCAGTGTGTGTTTGATTTTGACTGTGTTTGAATCTGCTGTATGTGTGTGTGGGTGAGTGAGGGTGTGTGTGTGAGCACCCTCGTGTGTGTGAAGCTGTCTTTGGGATGATTGAGCAGCAGAGAGGCTGCTTACTGATTACCTTCATGTAGAACAAACTGCTATTGACTGGAGAGTGACGGATGACCATCGGCCCAGAGCATGTGTATGTGTTTGTGTGACTGTGGAGGCTTCTCTGCTGCTCTCTCTTACACGTGCCTTCACTAATAAACAATCATCTTTTCTTTTTCATATTTAAGTCTCTCACTATCCTTGTTACTTTCTCCTTTCTTTTTCTTTTTTTCATTTTAAAAAAACAAAATAATGATGGATGGATTGTGCGTGTACTTATGTCTGATAAAACTATCATAGAAAGTGATCGCAAGGAAATAAGAGAAATGATTTCTATGATTTATTTTTTTCTGAACATGGCCTTCACTTGTCCTCTCTCCTCCTAGACCTCTGCCTCTGCCTTTTTCTTTGTAAATATCCACCATATTTACATTTTCTTGTAATACTGGTTTTCTTCGTCTTCTTCCATTTCTCTCTTGTCTCACTCCCTCAGGCTTCTCTGCAGAATGTCCAGTAAGGAGCGCCACCTTGAGTCCAACTGTCCGTCTTCTTATATAAAGACTGAGCCGTCTAGTCCTGCCTCCCTGACTGACAGTCTAAACCATCACTCCCCTGGTGGCTCCAGTGACGCCTCAGGCTCATATTCGTCCACGATGAACGGCCACCCCAACGGCTTAGACTCCCCGAGCCTTTATGGCTCCAACGCAGGGCCCCTGGGTCCTGCTGGTGGCCCTGGATCAAAGCGTTACGAGGACTGTTCGTCAACTATTGGAGAAGATTCACAGATTAAGTGCGAGTACATGCTGAATTCAATGCCCAAGAGGCTGTGTCTGGTGTGCGGGGACATTGCGTCAGGGTACCACTATGGAGTGGCATCCTGTGAGGCCTGCAAGGCCTTCTTCAAACGCACTATTCAAGGTTGGCTTCCATTTTGACTTATCTATATATATATATCTTTCTGTTTTTCTACCTACATTTTTTGTCTGTTGTCTCACTGTGTTAGCTTCTACGTTACAGGTTTTATTCATCCTCTGTCTTTCTGTTTTGCTTTAGTCCTGTTTAATGTTTCACTTTAGCAAGCTGATGGAATAGATAATCTGGATGTTTTGGATGAGGATTTGTACATTTTACAATGAATTGTCATCTAAGCCTAATTGGCATTTAGTCAACTCAATAATAGATCTTAAAGACTGTCAACAAACATTTTGTTTTTATTTCAATTAGATTTCTTCAAAATTTCAAAAAGGTCATAAATGCCTCAAAACAAATAAAAACAGCATAGGGTTGGCTTAGGTGAGTGCAAGGTCAGAGGGTAAAGATGAAGATAGAGTGATCCTTATTTCAAATGAAAAGCACACTCACTAAAATGAGCTCCCCCACATGGGCACATACACCTGAGCTACTATACTAGATCCAGGACATAGGATAAAGCCCCAGGCCAGATGTGAGCCCAGATTTTTATGTGGCACATGTCTCCTCCTCTGTCTGCTTAGTAAACCACCGGGACCAGCAGAGTCTATTTTTTCACTCTCCTTCACCCTCCAATCAGGTTCATGCATCCAGACAAACTCCCAGACACGCCCCCTTTTCACCCTCAACCTTGACCTCTTTGTCATGAACGGCAAAAAGTAATTTGCAGGTAGTGTTTGCATTTCTACATCTACCTGCTTACGTCTCACAGGAAGAGCGTTAGCTATAAGCCTGTTGTCTCGGAGATAACGTAGTGTCAGAGAAAGGTCAGAGGCCATGTCTGCAGGGTCAGGAGTTCAGGTTAGGGGTAGAAGAGAGAAGGGATAGAGCAGTAATCCACATGATGAGAAGAGTACCAGGCATTAGGCACAATAATCCCTTGCTCGCCTCTTGTTAGGGTTAGAAGTCGTTCAGGAAGTGCACAGGTATTCAGACTGTGCTCTTCAGATGTTGTGGCTATACAGTTTAATGCTCGACTTGCAGCTTGATCAACATTACACCCTTCATTTACCCTTGTATACACAGCATAGGTCAGTCTCACAGACAACCAATTATCCATACTGTACAGCAAGCCAGGTAGTCTGCTGTTAGTTTACTGATCCATACAGTTCAACAATAAGTCTCCCTTCCTAGTTCACATGAATTATACAATATGTGGAATCTTACTGACTTTTAAAGTGGATGTAATTTCTAAAATAAATCACCAAAAAAGTGTACATTTTAGTTGATGAATTCAGGTTTTATACACATTTTATACAGGTAGTAGATTATTTTCCTCTATAAGAAAACAGTACTAATTAAAATTGTCCTTTTTACTCAGCCTATAAATACTTATCTACTCAGCCTCAGTGAGGCCCTTAGCCAGGACATTTAATAAATAGCACACACAATTTCTTAAAATGGAGATACTATAGGTTTTTGGAATACTTCAAGATTTTGGTGCTCCAGCAAGTGTTAATGGTAGTAAGAGAGTGTATGGGTTGTACAGTAGAAATTATCTAAAGAAAACTATACTGCCTGTTTTGATCATACAGAAAATTGAGCTATATCAAGCATTAGTTATATAGACAATTCTTGTTATTAGGATCAGTTAACTGTTGGCCCATGTTATTTCATGACATTTGCTGACATTAAGAAAATGACAGAATATAACCCACGGCACTTGCACTGTAGATTTGGGAAATTAGAGATATAAATATTGTCAGATGTCAAAAGTCTTATTTTTTCCACATTGAGGCCACTGAAGTGAATATTTGATTAGCAAATTATGAACATTTTAAGAGTTGGTGTTTGAGAAATAAGCTTTTTTGATTTCATTTTTTAGATAATTAATAGGGCCTCTTGTCAGTCAGTCTGCCAGTGCAATAACCAAGCTACCAGTCGGTCAGCCAGCCGTCATCGATCCATTGAGTCAGTCAGTCAGTCAGTCAGTCATATCAGACAGGATTCATCTATCTGCCTTTCCATCCATCCACCTATCTGTCACTGCTTTCTTTTGCCTCTGATAAGCAGCTTTCCCGGTAAAGCCCTAGAGAGAGCGAGAGAGAGACAGGGCAATGTGCGGGGGGTGAAAGTCTTACATTCACGAGATGGTCACCACTACCTAGAGATGACCTGTATGTGTTTATTATGGGATGAGATCAGAGCACGGCGAAATCCCGACAAAGAGATTGGAGCACACACATATAGAGATAAAGGCAGGGACACGCTCACACGCACAAACACAAACTCACAGAAGCACATTCACACATAGACACCTGCAATTTGAACAGGCCGTCACACACATGACCTTGTAGTCACTCTTTGTATAGGTTTTAACCCCTAGTGTGTCATCTCTGCAGTGTCTAATAGTTGACCAATTCCAGATGTCTCATTTCATTTAGAAGCCTTGTTAAAGGTGACACGGGTCAAGACACAGTTACAAATTAAATACAATAGCCCAGCAAACATATAGATATGATGATCTTTGGAGGTTGACCTTGAATAGATTAAAAGCAATGCATCAGTGTCTGAATATGTAATCTGCCGGTCTCCTGTAGTGGACATGTTGCAGATCAGGAAGGCCAGAGTTAGAGGTTATGGGTCAAAAGGTTGGCATAGCAAATCGCAGGACAGTTGTCACGTAAGGCTGTGATAAATGCAGCAGCAGCAGCAATGAAGCACAGTGAGTGTATGACTCAATGGAACATAAAGAAAAATCAAAAATGGGAATACCAGCCAATTTGAGTTTTCCACCATTATCTTACATTCTCTATCAAAATCAACATTTAGAAATTAAAGTTTGTTAAATGTTTGTTAAATAATTACCAGTAGTCTATGTATTATACATTTACATCAGCAATTTCCCAAACTTCAGTAGACACTAAACCTAATTTACAGAGAAAATCGCAAAGCCTTGTTAGGAACAAATATCAGTGCCTTTTTTAATCAGTGTTTGTGGCTACAGTACCACTGTTTGGATGCAGACGGAGCAGCCTTGGAACAAATGGGTCATGACATTATCTTTGGCTGCCACACCAGCCAAACTCATCCACGGACAGTGTGGATATGTGTTAGCCTATGTGTCTGTGTGTGGGCTTGTGCTCATCCAAATGTAAATGAGTGCAGGTTATGTGTATGTCTCTGCACATACGCTTGTGTTTATGTGCGGTTGTGAGTTGGTGTGTGTATCTTGGCCGGAAAGCAAGGCCAGCCTCAGATGGGCAGCAGCAGACATATTGGTATGTTTCAACCCATTAGCCAATAAAACCGCAGGTAATCACCAAAAAAACACCTCCAGCTGGACAGGGAGGAAAGCATGGGGTGGGAGAGGAGAGGAGGGGAGGGGACAGGAGGGGAGAGGAGAGGGGAGGAAAGGAGAGGAGAGGAGTTAGGATAAACAATAACTTGAGACACAGAATGACAGAAAGAAGGGAGAAGGTGGGGGAGGGAGGAATTGGGCACATGGATGTAGGAAGGAATTAGTGGAATGTGTGTGTTGGAGTGTGCGTGTGTCCCAGCATGGAGGAAGTGGCTCTGGCAGCTGCTGTTTTTGTGGCGTCAGTCCAGCGACACCTGACAACCTGCATCTATCACTCCCTTATTGAGAGAGAGAGGGATAAAGGGGAGTGAGGAGGAGGGCAGAGTGTGGGATAGGGAGGGATAGGGCGATGAAATGGGAAGAGAGAGGCAGCAAGTGCGAAAGAGAAAAGTGGGAGAGAGCAGTAAAGAAGGTGATGGGATGGATGGTAGTGGTGTAGAGCAAAGGAAAAACTGAAAGCTGCAGAGTTTGGTCTATACTGCCTAAGAATAATCAAGAGGTTAAACAATATTAAATTAACCATTACACATTTGCATGTTTGTATGTGTTCATTTTGAAATCCCCTTTACCAAAGGGGACCAAATGATTGCTCTGTAGTTGAAACTGTCTTAAGAAAGAAGGCAAGGTAGAAGGGAAGGAAAATGAAAAGGAGTTTATGGTAAGATAAAGTTATTGTTGTAACTTCAGGAGAGGTAGAAAGAGATATACACAGAAAGAGAACAGCAGCCAAAGCACACACACACATAAACAATCATATTACACAGTCTGTACAATGGTGGTCAATTGTCATGCAGCAGGTGGACATACCCACACATCTCAAAGGAGATTGCAAGGGATTTGAGGCCCTCATATATCCCCCTGCTCACACCAACACACACATACAATCCCACACATTATACTTAGGAGGACCTCTCCGCTCTAAGCCCACTCCACTGCACAATAAGTCACATAAAGGCGGAAATAAAGACACACAGAGAAATCCATGACATTCTGATATAAACCCTTTTTACTAATTCCTACCCTATACCCCGACTTTAAAGTAGGATGTTTATGTCCAAGCATACAAAGAGCCAGATGACACAAGGTTATCTATTCCTATGTCACACCTGTAACACAAGTCTACAGAATCTACTGACTTTCTGAGTAATCTATGATATATAATAACTTTTGTACAAATATGTTTTTATTAGAGTCCAACAGTTAAGGTAGTAATTAGTGTTGAAAAGGTGTGTTATTAAATTTATGTTACAGAAATATTATTGTCTTTGTCAGGAGGTCAGCTTAATCAACGCATATTACGCATTTATATTGTTTATTGAGGTCCACCTCCAGCAGCACTCAGTATTTGTTACTGTTCACTTTTTTTCCATGCTGAAGGTTTAACACATTTAGCCTCAGTGCTACCAGGCCCATAAGTGGCTTTTTACAGCACTTATCCATTTTGCAGCGCTTGCCTGTTTAGCCTTAGACTAATAAGGCCTTTGACTGACTACCCATTAACAGACACAGATTCCATCCTTGCATTAGAGCATTTAGCCTTAGTGTTAGGTAAGTGTCCCTCTTAATTGCTGAATTAATTTACTCCTCCTCTATCATCCACATATAGAGCTTGTGTGTAGGTTAACTAGTCCCATTAGTAGTATTCATTAGACTGTATGGGTCCCCCCAGCATTTAGCATGTTTAGCCTGTACTTTAACTAATAAGTTCGATTAATGAGCGTCTTGTTACCCATTAAGAAGTGTTTGTGCATTTAGCCTTTTCCCAAGCTAACTAGCCCCCTTAATCAGCCCAGTAATGAGAAGCATCCTCTTCACAGCAGCAGTCAATAGTGATCACTGTTTACTCTGTTTCAGTGGGAGATGCATTGGCTTTCTGGGGTACTGTAGTTGTCAGCTGCGCACAGAGGGGATGAGAAATACGGGTTTTATGGTTCATGTTGCAATACAGTACAGACAAGATAAATAAACCTTCCAGAACAAAGAAACACGTTGGAGTAAATCTGCGACCATTTAAACAGTTCCCAACAAATCCATAACTGTGCTTTGCTTTGACCTGGGTGGAAGCAAATTAATACTGTAAGTGCAGGATAGATGAGCAGAGCTGGAGGAGAGTCCAAATGAAAATGAGAAAACAAAACAGGAATGATAAAAGAAGACAGAAACGAGATGTAGAAAAAGATTTGGAAGTGTAGTCAAAGAGGAGAAAAGAAAGATTATACTGGCTAAATTTAGACTTTATTGTACTATTATGATAAATAGGGACAGTTATGCACAACACAAAAACAAAAAAAAAGAAATAGTGAAGCAGCTGACAATTAAGGGTAAAAGTGGTATTAGCTTGTAACAGACTTAATGTGTTGTCTTTGTTGGCCAGGGTTGTGAAGTTAATGGACTTACATCAGCTAATAATCTTAGCCTCAGCTCTTCACGGGATTCCTCTCGAGAGCAAACTGCAGCCAGTCACGCAACCGCAGCTTGTTGTAGCCATGACATACAGTATGCACATCATCTTTGTAAAGACATAGATTAAAGTAGCTAAGTCAATATTCATAACGGATTATTTTATAATATATTTGTGCTCACATCTATATGCAACTATCATTTTTCTTTTAGTCTTTTTGATACACAAACCGTATTTTTTGTCTTCCTGTAGCAGGGTTTGCCGATGTGTCTGTTGATGTATCTATCTGAAATGAAACCTCTCTATCTGTCTTCCTTCAACATGTCTACATGCCACAGGCAACATTGAATACAGCTGTCCAGCCACCAACGAATGTGAGATCACCAAGAGGAGACGCAAGTCGTGCCAGGCCTGCCGCTTCATGAAGTGTCTGACTGTGGGCATGCTGAGGGAGGGTAAGGGAAAAGGTCTCTTACTTATCTTTCTCCGTTAACTGTGCTACATGTAGCATTTCGAAAGCTGACACGCTGTAATTGTTCAGTTATCAAGACAAGTGCTGATGAAATAAGCAACTTCTTCCAGCCTCAGTACGACATTTTGCATCATCTGCCATTGTGTTAAATTTGCAAGTGATCTGCGACATTGATTTCTGATGCTCAGATACATTGGATGGCTGCAGTTTCTCTTCATGACACATGGTGAAGTGAATGTGAGAGCAATGACAGTCAAGTCAAAACTAATTCTACATTTCAATTTAAAAAAACAGGAGAACAAAGAACATCACAGATACACACCAGCCATCTAATCAAACATTAATTTGACATTACATGAATATAACCATTAATTCATACCATCATGTGACAGTGATTTACTGATGTTGAATAATGCTACATATAGCACTTTAAAGAAACTCTTAATGTTGCTTTTACACAGTGTAATCTATTTCTGTCTGCATCAGGTGCTTCTTGTTGCCGTCTCGCTTCTGTGTCTATCTCACCACTTTCAGTCTTTCTCATCCTCAGACTAAGTGTTCCTCTCTTTTATCTGACTTCATTGTCACTCTTCTTATCTCACCATAGCTTAACATTGATTTACATCCTTCTCTTCTTTCCCTGTGTCCCGTGTTCACTTTCCACCTCTACACACGCAAGTTACGTATAATAGTTTCTGAGGCCACGTAGTCTATGCGCAAGGATCCACTTCCTGACAGGTCGTTGGTTTTCTTCACCTAAATTAGGTAAAGATATAAATTACATGATAATTGAGACACTCACACTCAGGAGTTGTTTAGTGGTTGAAGGTAAAAAAAAACAAAAAAACAAGCAACATTATCTTCCCCCCACACCACTTTGATTAAATACACTCACTCTCTCATTTTTGCACTCCCTAGTTGCCTCTGCCTCTTTCTCTCCCTCTTGTCTGCCCACCTCTGACCTTTCTACTCCCACTGCACTTCCAACGATGAAAGGAGGGAGAGGAGTGGTGCGAGGGACGAAAAGCATGGGCCGATAGAAAGAGCGAGGCTTAGTCGGGCGGGGGAAAGCTTGGGGGAGGGAGGAGGGGAGGGAGAAGAGATTGATTTATAGGAGCCGAGGAGAGGGACCAGGGGAGGATGAGAGGCAGGGGAGGATGGTTGAATGAAGCAGAAAGTGTGTGAGAGAGAGAGGGGAGAAGAGAGGAGGGTCAAGGTTGTAATTGATGGGAGACCTGGCCTACGCCCCCTTCCTTACAGTGGTCAGGGAGCGTGCCTCTGCCGACGCCTGCCAGCCCTCCCTCCATCCATTCCTGTCTTCATCTCTCCCTCCAATTCTCCCACTCAATATTATTTTATTGTATTAAATGCATTGTATTGTGTCGCTGCTCTTAGGCCTTTCATCCATCCATTCTTCTCTTCAAGTCACTGTCCTCTGTGTCCTGTCAGCAACATGACACCAGCCCCCATGATAGCTGCAGCTTGTCATCCACTTAAACCTCCTTTTTATGAAGACCCAACATGGCAAAACAATGACATTTAAATATAAAAAACCTGTGCAAATACTAAAAGACTGTCTTTATTTTTCATCAACTTAAACTACACAAACATTTCAAAAAATCTAAAGACTGAAATTCAAACTAAAACAGACATGTATTGTTGTAAAAAAAAAAAAAAAAAAAAAAAAAAGGTAAAAAGAAAAAA
>OMNW01022542.1:1969-13725 GCA_900303245.1 Selene dorsalis
CCCGCCTCCACCGTGGTCCACTTCAAAGTGTCGGCGCAGGGCATCACACTCACCGACAACCAGAGGAAGTGAGTGATCGCACACCTACACAGCACACACACACACACACACACACACACACACACACACACACACACTCAGACTGAGCCGTCTGTCTCTGTTGGATCCTGCAGGTTGTTCTTCAGGAGACACTACGCTGTCAACACCGTCATCTTCTGCTCTCTGGACCCGCAGGGCAGGAAGTGAGTAACACAGCATTTCATTATACAAAACACGAGAGACAAGGAGAACGACAACAAACCAATCTTACGATACAACGCATATGTATCAAACATATCATATAAGATGCAAATACTACGCAGCTGTTTGACTCTTATTAACTGTTTATTGGTCAGTTTCAGCAGCGTCAGTCATTATTTATACAAGTGAACAAGTGATGTGATATTGATGTAAATATACCATAAATAGTTTATTATTAGTTGTTAAACTCTGTCACTCTGATTGAACAGGTGGACGCGAGGCAGCGGCTCCACGGCAAAGTAAGTTTTTAATAACGTCTTCATTACTTTTCATTGTTTCTTTTTGGTTTCACCACTGTTACTTTTGTTATGGTGCAATGTGTTTACATTTTATATATTTCAATTTCATGCATTAAAATATACAGTCTGAGGGACAGTGGAAACAATAGAGGTAGTTACTTTTATCAGCATGTGATTAGAGAAAAGAGCTGGTGCAGCTCGGTCTCACCTCACCTGCCTGTTTGATAACACAACATGCAGAAGTTCAAGTCTGTCTTTAGATATCAAACACTGCTGAGTCTCAGATAAACAAATGAAACATCCACAGAAATGATCGTCCTTCTCATCAAGTTTAATTTCCAACAACAACAACTCGTCCCCCTCTAAATGTCTCCGTCTGTTTTGTTACTTCCTGTCAGGATCTTTGGATTCGTGGCCAGGAAGTCTCAGAGCGACACGGAGAACATGTGCCACCTGTTTGCTGAGCACGACCCGGAGCAGCCAGCGAGCGCCATCGTCAACTTCGTCTCAAAGGTCATGATCGGGTCACATAAAAAGTAACACGACAGAGAGAGAGAGAGAGAGACTCAAACTACAAACTGAGCCTCAGCTTCATCACATCAGTGTATTAAAACAAAGACGTCTTCATCGTCTGTTCCTCCCAAGGGACCAAAACAGCACACACACACACATACACACACACACACACACACACACACACACAGCAGCAGGGTCAGGAAGTGAAGAGATGAGTTTGAGTTATTTATCTCTGGAACAATGACACAGTAAAGTGTGTGTGTGTGTGTGTGTGTTTGTGCGCATGTGTGTATGTGTGTGTGTGTTTGTGCGCACGTGTGTGTGTGCGTTTAAAGGAACATCATCCAACACGTTGCACCTTCTCTGAAGTGTTTAGATGATACTCAGATGAATTAACAGAGAAGGAGATAAACACTAAATAAATGACTAAACACACTGCTGGATACTTCAGATCTCTCTCTCTCTCTCTCTCTCTCTCTCTCTCTCTCTCTCTCTCTCTCTCTCTCCATATCCCAGGTTACATTGGGCTCTCCTTGCATAGACGAGAATCCAATGTGGAGTGGCACTTCATATCTTGTTAGGCGATTTATTCGTGGTAATGAAGGGTTTTAATGTACTGTACAGCACGGAGCTCAGGCTTTGGTGGTAACATACGCAGCAGTGATCTGTGGGATGGATTATTTGGATTATTTGACTGGCTTTAATTTAGATTCAATTACAGGGCTGCTGTCGTAGCACGGGTTGTGACCTCCGATGTCTGTCCATGATGTCTCTGTCTGAGTCTTTACAGCCAAACATGACCAAGCGACACTGACTAACAATTCACTGCTGTTGGACTGTATGTCAGGGCCCCCGCTTCTCCTTTCAGAATTTCCCAGGTATTCATTCCCACCCCTTTACCTCTCCTTGCCTCTCTCTCTCTCTTCATCCCCTCCTTTTTCCATTACTTGGTCTGACTTGCTGTTTGCTGTGGCTCTCTTATCTCCCTCATCTCAGTCTCTCTGAGCTCAGGCTTGCCAATACAGTCCATTTTGTACAACTCTTCACCTCCCCAGCACACTTCTTCACCCTGGGCTTTGGGCACACTCACAGATACAATCACACACCCCCTCCCACACATACACCCACACACATATATATATACATATGCACATAGATGGACACACGTATTCATACCCACACACAATTTTAGATGATCCCTCTACCCCATTCACTCCCCCACTCTTTGCTCTAGAGAATAACTCTGGCATTTCTTCTGTACAGCAGCCTATCACAAGGCAGCATCACACAGATCCAGGGACCAGGTTCTACCTGATTGCTTTCCACCAGACTGCTCACACATACCATAGACTGTATGCAGTCTATCGAGCAAGATGGATGGAGTGATTACAAAAGAACACACTGTTTGACATTTATTAGTTGCTTTTTAGTTCAGATATTTTCTCATTTCCTTGCAGCATCGGGCCTAGGTCCTTTTTTTTAACATCTGAAATTGATTGCCTTGTTACTCAGCATCTCTCTTTCACTCACACATATTCCCTTGCTCTCTCTTTTTCTTTTTGTCCCCAGCCAGTTGGAGGGAGTAAATAAGTATTGATTTGGGCCAGCTGAAGCTTGCTAGCTGAGATGCTATTGGGCTAACTGCTCCCTTTGTCTCTTGTCCCTGCTGTTGGTGTGTAGCACTCACTTTGTTTGTGGATGTAAGACCTCAGAGGAAGCTCAGTTTGCAGTTTAACAGTTTGGCAGTGTCCATTTGGAAATATTGATTCTGGTGTGGCATGTTCAAACACATACTTTATATATTAGTCCATTATTTCCCTGTGTGGATTGTGTTTGTGCAGATGAAATAAAAAAAAATATATATATATTCTTCAACATTTTTGCCTTGCCACCATGTTGACCAGCTTTTTTTTTTCCATGTCCAAAAACGGCTCTGCATCTGAAAACAGCGTTGGTGCATGTTAGTTAGGATGGGGGAAAATAATTTCTCTAAAACAACGACCTGGTGCTTATCTCTCTCAGAGAGCTTGACCTTAAACTGACATCTCCGCGCAGAGGAGAAATAATTAGATGCGTTGGTTTCACTCGCATACAACAAGAGGATTCCTCATTCCGACAACATGCAGATGTCTGTGCAGACGCTTTACGGTGAGTGTGCTGATGTGCTTAATGTACTCATTAAATCAGCAGCCAGCGACACATGTGTTTCTGCTCATTCTGCCCACATGAGGCGTAGTCATAATTCAATCTGCAGCCTCCCTGGTTAGCCACATGTGCTAATGCCTGCACAAGGCCTTGATGCAGCCTGACAGTGTTGCGCCAGAGATATGATCTGTGTGGAAGCTCTGGTTGCCAGGATAGCTCTGGTGAGATAGTGAAGTATTGGGCTCTCAGACATGGGGTGTGTGTGTGTGTGCATGTGTATGGAGAGGGGGTGGGAGAGTGAAGGTTTTAAAGGAGGTTAGGGACGGGGCCACATTTGGCTACATTCACACACTGGGGAAATTTTGATAGCAAGGGAGATACTGGCTTCATTAGACTTTTCATTTCATTTTTAATCAGGCAGTCCAGTGAGGTAAGTTATTATAAGGGTTATTAATAGAGACAAACACTCTATCTACCCAGTTTCCATTGGGACAATAAAAACCTCAAAAAGATTCGGACAGAGCCAGTGAAACAACAAGAGGCAATTACGTTTTTTTCACCACGATTTTTTTTTCCTCTTCTCCAGTCAAAACAAATTAGCCAAAGGTTGGCAAATGTAAATGGCTGATGTTTTTAATGCTCAGCTTGAAAGGGTGAGTCATCCTTGTTATGGTGCCATCCCTGTCACCTTTGCTTTGGCGCGGGCACAAGACAAATCTGTATGTGCGTGACCTGGCACCGGCCTCAGTGACACACAAGTGATTGAGACAGGGAGACAATGGGATCAGCAGGTCATCCCCGGGTTCCTGTTAGAGGAGAAAGCATCATTAGAAATTGTGTAGCATTGTTAGAAATTGTGTCACAAATTGAGTCACAAACTCTGCGGGCAGAGGAGTAATAGCTGAGGCTCAGTACTTCAAATTCAACACCCATCCCTCTCTCTCTCTCTCCTTCCTTTTGCCTTCCCTCTCTCTGCTCATCAGCACATTCACCATAACACTATAAACCAGACTGTCGGAGACAGGAATAAATGGAAGTGACACCTCATGTATCCTTCTGGATCCCTTCAAGTGACCTCAGGCCAAATTCACAGCACCTCCACTGCTCTGTTGCCTGTCACAGCAGGGGAACTGCTGTACTTGAAAGCTTTTCAAACCCTCTCTGTTGTTTAAAAGACCACAGAAAGGCCATGAAATGCTAAACCGTGTCTCAGATAGCACTGCAACGCTCAGTATAAAATAATGAATATTATTATTTATTAGGGATGCATGATCACTGTCGGTAAAGATAATTATCGGCCCAATATTGACTGATAATTATCGGCCAAAATACACAGATAATCCTGATAATGACATTACTAATTAGCCAATTATATTAAGCCAACATTGCCTTGATTTCACTCATTTTCACTCCGTTTGATTTGAAACAATTATAAATGTTGATTTTTGAAGAGTCATAACTGTTCTTGTTTTTGTTGTGATTACAACAGGTCATATTATTTGGTTAAGTCAGAGAAAGAGCTATAATGTTAAATTCATTCATTAACCTCAGGTGTGTATATAAACCATTAAAAATGTTATTGGCATCAGCATCAGGTATGAGAAGCAGGACGTTATCGGTTATCGGTATCGGTGGAAAAAAAGACAGTTTTTGTGCGTCCCTATTATTTATGGAAGTGTCTAGTCATTGCTTTTGCTTATACCTGTGACTGATTTTGTAATGTTTTTAATAATCAATAATGATGGTACAATCAAGTGCAAAGAAGTTTTTGAGGCTCTCATTGTAATTGAGTCTCTCATTAATCTCCATTGATTAATGGTCTTTTGCAATTTCCTGCTACAAGACAACCTTGCACAGTGCAGTTGACAGTAACAGGGGTTAACCAATGGTGAGGATGGCTCAAGAATAAACATGAAAAAAGCTTAGAAATATAAAAACAAAGTTTTCAAATTACAGAATATTTGCACTGCAAATATATGTCTGAAAGATAATCAGATATCATCACATTTTCTGGTAGATGTTTGTGTTATAAATCATTTCATAAATCTGTTTTTAATATCCAGAGTAAATGCTGTAATTTTTTAGTTGATTTCAGATGACAGTTGGCTTTCCTGTTGTAAGGAAAGCCCAGCGTGATTATACATTTAGACTGTGATGGTTCATTTCATCACTGTCAAAAAGAAAGAAAGGCATAACGATGTATATCAACAAACATTTAAACTGGTAGAATTTCCTTCTTTCCTACTCGGTAAATGAGAAAGCAGTTATGCTTGTGTGTGCTCATCATGTTTACCCGTGTGTGCATCACTACATGCATCCACTGACGTATGTGTAATGGGAGGGTTGAGGATGGATTGCTGCTGAGGGGGTGTGTGAGCAGATCTGCTGGGTTCAACTGCGCAGCGTATGGCTGAGTGATGCTCTCCGCCTGGTCGCCACTGCACTTTTCAATACACAAACACCAGCATATTTCACAAACAAGTTTTGGCTGGTGTGCTTAGCCTCAGCGCCACCTCAGATCAACAATATTAATGCACTCCAAATATTAGTTTTCTCCCTCATTACCGAGCCGGGTGCTCTATGCCTGAACCCACAGCAGTCCTTGAGGATGGAGACAGCAGGATGTGTGTTTGTGTGTGCATATCAAGCCAATTACACTGTAATGCCTCTGGTTTCTTTTGCTTGAGGAGAATATTTCGCGCTCGTGTGTTTGCCATTATTTATTCTTATAGACAGGAGTAACAATATATTGCTACTGACAAATTCATATCCCCACCCTAAATTGTGTTGCACTTGTTTGTGCAACAGAATATAAATGTATTTAGACAAGAGCCATGACAGTCTCACTAAAGAGTTGCTTCTTGTTAAGCCTAAGTGGGAGCATAGTAAATAGAGAACGAGAGGAGAGCTGTGCATCGTGAAATCCCCATCTGCTGTAAAGTGGGGCGCTGACACTTTCAATCTGTTCGGCTTTGCGTTTGTCCCTCCCTTTCAGCTCTCTTTCTCCTCTCCATTATTGCTCTCCTCCTTGATCTTCCCTCTGTGCCTGCTTTTGTTTCTCATGGGCAAACTCTCCTTGGTCTGTTTTATACAGTAATCACAGATCTATCTCAGTGACAAGGCCTTGGCTCGAGTCCCACGGTGGAGGTACTAGCTGTTGAAAGCAACCTAATGTATTGAATAAATTCTTTGCGTTTCATAGTCCAGGCCAGCATAATGCATCCCTGGTGACAGTCACCTCACATGGCAAGTAAACATTCGTTTTTTTGGGGGTTTTTTTGACCATGCTGTACCCCCACTGTAATTACATTGTGGGTGTTCAGTTTTCCTAAAGGGACCATGGGAAATGTTGTGCACTGTGTGAACCTGATAGAGGCCAACATAACCACTGGTGGGATTGTTTACCGCTGGCTAAACGTGAGCTTCTCTTTAGCCTTTTCCCATGGTCACAAGCATTGGGAATACTGTGGGTACAAACCACTAGAAGTTTTTATGACTTCACTACCATGAGATGTGGTTCAGTCTTTGGATATGTTTAGGAAACGAGCACTTATAGTAAGAGAGGATTTTGTGGCATGTCTTGTATTCACTGCAAAGGCTTCATCTGTGGGAACACCGAGCAGTCTGTCTCTTATACCTCTCGTTGTCTCCCGTGTGGAGAGAGAGCAGCAGGTAAATTCATTCAATTATCAGCTTTTTCAAGCTCAGTTGGGTCAAGAAACCGTTACATTAGATCCAATCAGTGTGAGATAGCAGGTGAATTTCTATCCAATTTGCTGGTGTAAATGTGATTTCCACACATACATAGATACATAATGCCCCTTGTGGAGATGTATTTCCTTTTTGGATTTACCACCAAGAACTTGTTTATGCAAAAAAATTCATGTGGCACAATTTGTAAAGAAAATTGTCAATTAATTAATTTTCCAAGTATTAAAAGATACAAAACTTCTGTATTGTATGAGTTTTTCATTCTCATTCTCTTAAATTTCGAAAAGAATTGCTATGCTATTACATGATGTTGTGAGCCCTTGGCAGGATGCTGCTACATCAGCCGTGGTGCACGTTCGCCTTCTCTGAGTGCTGCTAATCCTGCTGTATTTGTGTGATTGTGGTTAGTCGAGGGCTTTCTGTGAAACAGGAGTGAGAGATGAGGTCATTGGAGAAAGAATGAGAAGCATGAGGGTTTGTGAGTGAAAGGGGGAATGAAAGGGTGCTAAAAGGGTCACAGAGGTTGGTCTGCAATGTTCAATCACTCATTTTCATTTTTCTCGTGGTTCATGTATAGGTGCGTATGCATGTGTGTGTGTATGTGCACCTGCTGCTTTTATCAAGGCAAAGGTGATTTTGTAGTTGCTTTTAAAAGCTATACGTACATGTATATGGTAATGCTCTTACGTGTGTTTTGGCGTATATTGTTTGGACCCAAATATTATGATTTTAATTATTTGTGTCAATAAAACTAACTAACCGTGCATAGTTAAGTATGTATTTTACATTATTACATTATTTCACACAGCAAATCAGTCCTGAGTCTGGCAGTGATGGATTCAGAGCCTTGTTTGTGGCAGTTGAGTGAGAAGCTCGAAGTGTTGCTGGCTCAAGAATGACCTGTCTTGATGTCTTTTCATACCTCTGACTGGAGGTGTGCGGCACACTAGAGACTGAGGTATGGAGAAAAGGAAGAGAGTGATACAAACTGCATGGCATGATCAAGGGGACCTTGGAAACACCAGATATATGGGCATCAACACTGCAGTGCTGCTCTATAGTTCAGGTACATGGAGTAAGCACACAGGCACACACGCTCACACCTTTCCTCTCACACACAAACACCTTTTTCTTTGTTGGACATCCCTGAGGGACAGCTAGTTCCCCGGGAGACTGTGGCGATAAATGAGGTCGGGTTGGCGGTGGAATGGGAGGGGATGGGAGAGAGGGAAAAAAAAGGTAGGGAGCAAACAGGAGACACTAATGAAGTATGAAGGGCTGAGCATGGCCGCATGGTCCCTGCCAAGCACCACCAGCCCCCCCCTTTCCCTGAGCTCCACCTGCCCCAGGGACACAGAGAGGGAGTAGGTCACTCTAGAGAAAGGGGAGTGTAAAACCCATGCTGAATTAAAAAGAGCAAAAACTATTTTAATAATTACTCTTCAGCGTTTTTACAAAAATTACATTGCACTTTTATCCAAGGGAAGCATTTATAGTTTTCTCCACTCTCTTCTCAGCTTCTCACCCCTTTGTACTGGGGACTTTGTAAAGCTACATAAAATGGTGTTGCAAAAATGTCAAAGCTATTACTGTATCATTCCCACAGCCTGCACTCAGCAGTGCTCTTTTCCCTGTTATTTAAACATGCCTGTCTTCATAAGTGCCCACACGCATCTACCTGTGTGTGGCACGACCACAACCACCTTAATTTTTGAGCACCCTTGTTTTGTGAAGAGTCCAGCTTCCACCCTGCCTACCTCCCTTCACTACCTGCTTTCCAGTCTGTTCGTGTATGCTCACCAGTCGAGCTGGACGTGAGCTTATGTAGCTGCACATCACCTGTGACTGGCTCATCCACTATCTTTGTGTGAGTTAGAGATGAATCAGGTACACTGTCATAAAAGAAACATTTCCAGAGGAGGCTTTTGAAAGAAAATACAAGAGTATCATCCCATATGGAAGTAGACACAGACGCTGTCCGTCACTGAATACATATCATCTATTAGTAGATAATGTCGCTGATTGACTGCCACTACCCAATAACAGTGTCTGCAAAGGTTTATGTTCTTCTTCTTTTTTTCAACATGTTATTTGTTTTCTGACTCGTCAGCTACTTAAAGTCATTTCAGAAGTGTAGCTGTGAATGACCAGAACCATAAAAACAATTTTCACACTCTTCTGTTCCACACCAGCAGTTTCTTCTCCAGATGGCTTCCTCTTTTCATGTGGGTGGACATGACTGAAAAAATAATAGCACTAACCGCGCTAACTGTGCACTCTCACTGTTTTGACAGTGCATCACATTTATCTGCACAAATACCAACTCTCTGACAGCTGATCCAGCTGTGCATCATCATCAATCACTGGCGTTGTTTCAGTGAAAGACTTGTCTTATTTCACAAAATATGTGTTTCCTCAGTTCCTCCCTGCTCATGTCTCTTTCTCACGTTCCGCTGTAAGTGGAAGAAGGAGGTGGAGAAACTGCAGATGAGATAAAACACATGGAAGTGAAAGATGTGTTCTGGCCCGTGTTCATCAGCTTTGTGTCAAGTCGTGTCCAGTAAAGAAAGAGCTCTTGGCAGCTCCATTTATTGAACTGAATATATCTCTGTTGAAAATATCTTTTATATCTTTCTTCTACCAAATACAAGGAACAACAACAGAAGAAAGACAAGGTCACATTACACATGAAAAGCAGCCTGTGGCTTAAATCTCATCAGTCACTTTCCTGAGATAAGAATATTGATGACATTTGAGGTAAAAGACTAAATACAGTTTTAGAGAGACTCCACAGCGCCTCCTGGAGTTCAAAGCTTCAAGCGGGCCCTAGAGAGCATGGTAGCTGTATGCCAAGACACTCCTCGCCTTCTTCCTCGTTCTCTCCATAAAAAAGTTGAGTCGAGGGCTTTTGAGGTTTGCCAACTATTTTACTTGCCATTGACAAAAAAACCCAGAAAGTTTTCCCTTAGATCTACAGTTTAGGTGACCGCACCGGGCAGGAAGGTGAAAAGTTAAAGCTCTTTCCACAAAATATTTTGGTGCACTAGTATCTAAAATCTGCTGACTACTGCTGAGTTTTCTAAAAAGATAAAGTCACTATCAGCATCTTTTGAAAATATACTCTGTATGTTCCTAGAAGCTCACCTGGGAGTCCAGAACTGTAGCGAGTTACACCATTTAAAGTTTTCCACAGTTTCAACATGTTGGCCATCAAGTGAAACTGGCTCTGTTTTCAGAGTTTGTTTTGTGCTGTTGACGGCCACATTGATTTCCAGCTGGCTAATGCAACAGTGTGTTTGAAGGGGCCTCAGCTGGGCTGGGGCCTGACGTGCAGCTTCACCTAAGGGGGCCGTTTTCTCAAAGAGGCCAACTGAGGCCAATTCATCTGCATGATGAAATAATCTAAGGTCTGTCTTACTGATCATAAATTCAGTGGGAGAGGAGAGAGAGTTGCCCAGGGGAAAGAACACAGCCCTGTGGAGTTTAAGATTTTCACTCTTACTGGTGCCAGGTGAGTGTGCGTGTATGTGTGTGCACTTGAGTGCCGCACTACGGCGCATACCATCGTATGTTCCTACTTCTTAAATATGCGTCAGTGAACCCACATCTGTTGTCAGGCCTTTGTTTTGAGATGCTGCAAACATGTCAGTTGAATGGTCCTTGCTTGTCTCTGGTCTGTCAGCTGCAGGTGACTGGTGCGTTGATGTGTCCCATTTTTGACCAAGGATTTCTCTATTCGGACAAAGCAAAAAAAAATCAATCGCAGCAGTTCCAGTATTGGATGATATTTATATTCCACACCACGCTACAGACTTCAACTACAGATTTCTGAAACCTTAAATTGTGGTTTTCTAAACCCTGATGTATAATGAGTTTTCAATGCCAGCCGTCACATTTTTTTGTATTTTTCCGCAAGTGTTTATGGTGTGAATTCCAAGCTTGACAGTGATGGTGGTTTACAGCTTTAAGAAAAGAAGCCTGCAGCTTCTGCTTGGCCCCATGCCAGACAGGGGGACAAGTAAATCTCTAATGGGGACAAACATCCCACTGAGGATATGGTACTAACATCAAACAGCCCACCACACTTTGAATTGAATCCAGGTCCTTCTAAACTGGTCGACTAAGCTGATGACAGAAGTGAAAAATTAAATTTGCTTACAGTGCCAACTGCAGTGGGTAATCAACTGCTGCAAACCAAAATCTTTTCAAAAATTAAGAATTAGAGGGAAAATATCTTGGTATCAAAGTCAAAATTCGGATGCATCACATCCACATTAAACGGACATGAAGTTAAATGTCCCTACAAGTTGATCTTTGGCCCAGGACCAAACTGAGCAGTTCAGGAGACATTGCATTGGCAAGCAGAAAATACCATTTCTCTGGTGTCCAGGCAGATGCAACCACCTACATGTCAGGACTACAGAGACTTATATATATGTGTGTGTGTGTGTGTGCGCACGCGTGTGTGCTAACAAATGGTCGAATAAATGGGCTGGTAGTGGAAGGTTGAACAACTGTTTTCCTTACAGTTTCACTGCTAACTTGTGATAAATGCTCCATGGCCTGTTTTCTTATCCTTATCCCCCTCATTAAAATTTCCTTAATCTGCATTCTCTCCCTCTCTGCTTCTCCCCCCTCTCTTTCTTTCTATCTTGTATGTATGTATGAGTGTGTGTGTGTATGTGTGTGTATGTATGTGTATGTGTTTGTGCATGTGTGTGTGTGTGTGTGTGTGTGTGTACCTGTGTATGCCAGCTCAGGACTAGGCCCAGGGAGAGATAATGAAATAATAACTCTTATCAAACCACTGCAGACTGAGTGGAGCTCTCTCTTTTTGCTCTTCCT
>OMNW01022542.1:13884-44777 GCA_900303245.1 Selene dorsalis
GTCCCTACAAGTTGATCTTTGGCCCAGGACCAAACTGAGCAGTTCAGGAGACATTGCATTGGCAAGCAGAAAATACCATTTCTCTGGTGTCCAGGCAGATGCAACCACCTACATGTCAGGACTACAGAGACTTATATATATGTGTGTATGTGTGTGTATGTGTTTGTGCATGTGTGTGTGTGTGTGTGTACCTGTGTATGCCAGCTCAGGACTAGGCCCAGGGAGAGATAATGAAATAATAACTCTTATCAAACCACTGCAGACTGAGTGGAGCTCTCTCTTTTTGCTCTTCCTCTCTTCTCTGCCTCCTTGTCTTTGCTGCTCCTCTCTCTATACCTCAGCACTCGTCTCTCAGGCTGATTCCCTTACTGATTCTTCCTGCCACTCACATGCTGCAGCCAGTGCTCGTGATGCTGCCGCTGAAGCATACTGTGCTAATCCAGCTGCGGTGCACCATGTAGCGAGCCACTGATTTTCATCCCAATGACTGCAACTCGTGGGAAAGCATCGGTTTTGACTGGTGGAGCTTCACTTGTGGCGTTGGGTCACGATCAGGCTGCATGTGTGTGGAGAGATGCTGTGTACAGATGGACATTTTGAAGTTACAGAGATGCTGTTATTTGGCAATTTTAATGCCAGGATATGGAGTCTTCACACCGTGGAAGATGAAAGTCTTCCAAACAGTAGCCTCCGCCTCATTATGGATCCCGAGCTACTCTTCATCCTATAGATCAATTATTCACAACATGGCCCAAATGAATAATATTCTTCTTAACCCTCCTTGCATTCCTTTATCTCTCCATCCCTCCAACCTGACTCACCCACTGTGGTGATGGTGTAGGAAGGGGACGGCAGCGAGTGTCCTGTGTCAGAACCTTGAATAAAGGACAGTTTGGTGTCAGCCCACTAATGAACAGAGTCTTTTAGTACCAAAGCATTAATGGGCTTCCTCTGGTCGCTGCACATCTCATTTGTGCTTCAACACTGGTTTGAATATCGTCTGGCACAATCAAGATGCCGTTCACTCTCGTCTTTTTTCTTTTTCTTCTTTTGAGTCACAATAAACTTAATGACAGAATCGTTTCTTGCAAGTTCACTTCCTCAAAACATCTTGTAACTTTCTCTGACCATTTCTCTCTCTCCACCACCTTTCTGTCTCCATTTTATTCCTTCTGCTCCCCATTTTTCTATTGTCTATTGTCTTTTTCCTTCGCTCATTCACTGCCCATTTCCCACCTCCCTCTGTCTCTCTCTGTCTGCAGCAGCCTAACCATTTAAAAAGAACATTAAAAATAGATGGGAGGGATAAAGTGAGAGAAGTTGGAGAAAGAGGGAGAGTGAGAGAGATGAAGGGAAGGTGAAGGAAAAGGAGGAAGAAGTCGGAGGGGAGGGGCAGAGGTGTGAGGCAGAGAGCAGAGGAAGCCTAAGTGATGCTGACAGGGACACATTTGCTCCAGAGCTGTGGAATTGTGTTGTGTGAAATTGAAACGGCGGAGCATCAGGAGCAGTTATTTGCAATAAATTTCAACTGTTTCAACACTTTTTTTTTTTTAAAGTTGCTTCTTGCTATGGTCTCTCTTTCTCTTTTTCCATTTGTCTCCTCCTTTGTCTTTATCCCTTTCAGTCTTTGTCCTCCTCTCCTTCCATGTCTACGGTATTTCCCTTCCTGATCGAATGTTGGCGCTGATGGTGTCCCTCAGGCCTGCTGAGCATTGTGTCCAGGCCTGACAGTTGACATCCAGGCTTGGCTTCTCTCTCACCACTCTGCTCACCCTCAACCACCACCACCACCATCCCACACGCCCCAAAGCATCACACTAAGCAGCACTGACAGGCACCCAGGCTGTCAGCCAATCAAGGGGCAGAATTAATTTGTTTAATTTCATACCTTTCCATTTAGCCACCAACTCAGCCAAGGCGTGTGTCAACGCATCCATTAAATTTTGCACGCACGCTATTTTCTGGAGGCTTTGGCTGGAGGAGGCAGTGAGTTTGGAGAGGGTCAGAGGGAAGCCAGCCAGAAGAGGGGAGGGAGGATGATGGGAAAACATTAGCACCTTTCATACAGTGCAGTTAATGTATTTATATCGGGATGTAATGGAGTGTTTCTAATAATAAAAGGCAATTTCCCAAATCATTTTCGCCAGCTGATTATACAAGTCCATTGGAGCTCTGGAGGCCTTGTGATAACATTGCCCACAGACCTGTTACATGGAAAATGGGAAGTGACATGAAGTTTAGCACTGTGACCTCATCTGAGCCTGTCAGGGTTTCAGGGAGCTCACAGATGCTGTGATGAAAATATTAATGAATTCTGAATTATTCTAATGGTATAAGTCCTCGCCCTCGTGCTTTGTCCACCTATCCACACACACACACACACACACTAACTCGAGGCTTGATAGAAACTGACGCACATGTAACTAAAATCAAAGGAGATGAAAGAGATATGCAATTCGAATCAATCCTCTGCACCAAGAATGGTATCAACACTACTCCAGAGAGCCATTCTGAAAGCAATAACCAATCTAGTCGGTGAATTGATGTAGCTCTTTCAGCAGTAGACAGTAGCTACAGTTGCCCATTGGGCATAATGACGCATTTGGATAAGATGTAATAAATGAGATCTATATTTACTCAGGGGACCTTGCTTCTCTTGGCTGGGACAAAAGGATGATTTTCACCAACGACAGAGTTTCCTCTTGGCGCCTTTGTGCAAAATCTCAATTTCTTTTTAGGATGCAATTCAGAATCTACAGTGATTTGTTTATTTATCTTCTTCACATCTTAGAACATTCAACAATACTACAAAATGATGGCTTGCATCAATTGTACAACATTTGACAACAACTGTATCAGTAACATCTACATCACTTTTGAACTTAAAATGTTTGTGCATGTTGTAATAACTAGATTTTTTTTTAGACATTCTATACATTATGTCCTTGTCACTGTCATTATGTCCGTGGTCAGCTACAGAATAGCACCAATAGAGAATTCAGGTCTACACCAGGACCATGTGATGCAGTCAGATGAGAAGTTTCAGGTGTGTAGGCCGTGAAGGAGTTCACACGGAGTTTGAAGACGGGTGTGGTCTGGGCCCTGAGTGCTCATGTAGCAATGATCGCACTCACAGGTTAGAGCGTTGATGGATGTTGATGAACTTTGCTGCTGCTGTGATCTCATCACAAAATGGTCTCTGGTAGCATCTCCTCTGGATACATGGAAATTAAAATCGAAAATTTTACTTAGTACCCCATCTCTCTCTCTCTCTCCCTCTCTCTCTTTCTCTGTCTGTCCAAGCGTTTAGACTTAATTACACCATGTTACTAGCCCTGGGAAATCTCCATTGATTCTGTGACTCATGCAGACTCCTAAGGGGAATGTTAACATGCAATATAACCTACAATTCTTTCCATTAATTATACCAGACCACAAAATCACTTGTATCAGCAGGCATTAAAGTTGTGTTAATCCATGCTTCTGTTTTTGTATTAATATTGATGTGTTCATAAAAAGCCGGGCTCTGATTAGTAAGACCTCCAGGCCTTTGATAGGGGGCTGTAGGGATTTCTGAAAAATGCATGAAACATAAAAGTAATATGAGAAGTTTATTAACTCTAAATATTCCAGTGCCAAGCAGGCATGTGGTTATATGGTGCTCTTGTAATTAGAAAAACTTTTAAATCCGTCCCTGTGGAACACGCTGTTTTATTTTACACGCTTTTGTTGTTATTTATTTGCATACTTTGTTTACTTGCTACAATACATGAGTGCGGTGTTCAGAGTCGAATGCATGATCCCAAAAGCGCGCATAAAATTACCTTCTTTTTCGAAGCATGCTCCCTGGAGCTCTGTCGCTCTGGAGGCAGAGGTGATGCATCCCTGACAGGCTAGCACCAGCAGTTCTGAGAGCACTGCTCTCGCTCAATGCAGGGAGCTAATGTGTTTGACCCTCGTCTCCCAAAGGAAGTGCTTCCCAGCGCTTGCAGATGAATGAATCAGCATGTTTATAAGAGCTCCTCATCAGTCACACCATTTTTTTCTCTCCTTCCATTCATTTTTAATCTTAGCTTTCTGTCTTCATGGTGCCCTGACACTCTGACATTAAACAGTCATTAGCTGAGCTCAATATATTGTCAGGAGGATTTAAGTTGATTTGATATACTTTTGACTTTAAAGTAAAAACAACGGGCATTGGTCTGGTTTGGTAAATTAAGAAAAAGCAGAAGTCCAAACTGGTCTCAGATCCCTGATCAGTAAACTGTCCGGTGTATTAGATTTATTCTGTACCAGTTCGTGGCCTTTTTTTTTAAGACAGTTATGACTCACATTTTCATCCCCTCAGTGTTTTGTCTCTTTCTGCGCCAAGCACTGGACACAGCTGTTTTAATACGTCTCCTATATGGATCTTTATAAGATATTCCCAAAAGCCCAGTTTTATTCTTGGCATCTGGTCACATTGTGACAATAAGAGTTCATAAAATGTTAAATGTTCACGCTTGCTCTCTCGCTCTCTCACTCTCTCACTTGCACTTCTCCCCTATACCCTTTCTCCCAGACACTCTCCTTCTCTGTTGTAATCCCGTCTGTTTGTCTCATTTTCATACATATTACATACTCCCTGCTCTTATCCATTTCCTCCTTTGACTTTACAGTATCTATTTTCTCTTTGCAGGCTTTATGACACTGCCAATGGCATCTGCAATTTTACATGTGTGTATGTTTGCGAAAGACATATGTGTGTCACAACTTCTTTGTTGTGCTTGTTTGAAGTTGTGTGTGTTTAGGAGGGAACGAGGGATTCCAGTACTCGGCCATTCAAAAATGATGTCACCTCGGTGCTGTGGTCGAAACCTTTTACCACTCTTTCTATGTGTGAGGTTTTCAAGCATTCCCTGTGGCTGCGCCAGTCTCCTCCACATGCCCCTGTTTCCTTTTGTAGTGCAGAGAAATTCAGCTTAAGTAAAATGGAAACTAAATTTGACTGTAGGCATCAGTCTGAATGTGAGTGTTTGTTTGTGCGATAGATTGGTGACCTGAATCCCAGTGCATGCTGGGATTTCAAGCTGGTCCAGTAAATTCCCTGGGCTGATTTACCAGCTGATATAATGTTCATCATCAGAACATCAGTACTGATGTGTATGTCACCTGACGTGACGAGAAACTACACATCAGAACTGGAAAAATCTTTCTGAAACATACTAGGGCTGCCTATGGAAAAAAAAAGACGTGAATATATTTTTAGGATTTTTTTTAACACTCCTCAGTATGGATGGCAGTCAGGCTCTAATATAAGTGATTGCATGAAGAAGTTATTATAGTAGTATTAACAAGTATTATAATACATATTGGGTATTAAAATTATTTGGTGTTTTGTCCTTGTGTGTCTCCATAGAAACTTTACATGAACAGAGCCTGCACCCAGACTTTTTTTGAAGCGTGTAGCCAAGGTCAGCAGTAAAATGGCCAGCTCCTGTGTCTGACATAAAAAGGGACACAGGTGTGTTTGTGTAAGCAGAATTCTCTAAGAACTGCCTCTTCATCGTTATTCTGTATGTGTATTTTTATCAAATGCACAAACTTATGAAACACACACAAAGACAGACACAGCACACTGCTGCTCTCGCAGGCTGGGCTATGCCCTGAGCCTTGTGCGATCAAGAGGTTTTGACTTCTCTGTCTCCCCTCCTGTCATCAGAGCAATGAGCGATGAGGGTCAGTGCTCGGGTTAAATGACCAGGCTCAAAAAGCATCACTGAAGCAGCTATTCACCTGGTAACGGTTACCACGGAAAGAAACGTGCCTACAGCACATCGAATCCATCCGTCTCACACAAACTTGTGCATATCTCCATATAATAGAGATGGAAAGATGGAACAACATCACACACTTAACCAGTGGTGGATAGAGATGAATAGATCCATGCACACACACTCACGCATGCTCAGACGGAAGCACACATTCAGGCCAGGTAAGTGAGCTTATTCCCCTGTGGCGGTGGCTGAGAGGCTGCTCAGCGATCAGTGAAATGGAGTGTTGCTCAGCTCAGTCTCAGGTTTGTTCTCTGGTCTCTCTCCCACTTAGACAAAGACACGTCCACAACTAACACCACACAGATCCCTGTCCTCATGGGTAAGCAAGTCCATTCGACTCAGATATCTCTGTAACGTGTAGCTGTTGCTGTGTTGCGTGCACCTGTACTTATTTTCCCTACCCTCTTCATTGTGTGGCCTTTTGTCCTTTTGGATTATCATGCAGATTGTTAAAGACAGACATGTCTCGCTCGGGGCAAATTGTAATAATAGATGTCGTCTCTCTGACTTCCTGAAGCATCATAATGCATTGTGTTGTGCTAATGAGCAAAAATAAGTTGTTAAAGTAAGGAGGTAAACGTGGTAAACATTACAAATGTGAAACAGTGTGTTGCTATTATGAGCCTGTGATAGCCTGCTGATGTTAGCAGCACCGCTGTGTGTGAGCGTGAGCTCACAGAAGTGTGGGTTCGGCAGTGACTTTTAATCTTGGTGGATGAAGTTAAACTATCACATGCTTCTCTGTGAGTAGAGAAAATTAACCGACCTCTTATAAATTCTTTTTTGGGGAAATATTAAAAATGTCAAAAGGCATTTTTAATCAAGCTTTAAAGGAGGTCCTTACCGTATGACATTTTGGAGATTTTCCACCTGTCATCAGCACATGATGTCTGAGAGTGTCTGTGTGAGTGTCTGTTTTTTTTTTGTTTTTTTTTCTCCCTCTGTAAGTGTGTGTGCATATTCACATGTGTGTGTCTCTGTATGTGTTGGTGTCAGTATGTGTATCAGTTTGGTCTGCAGCAGAGGGTGGTGTCAGTTCTAATCTGGGACAAAGCAGGGATGGAAAGGTCAACTCTGCAGTGAGACACAGGGAGATAGACACACACATACAGACACACACACACGGTATAGAGAGAGACAAGCACACATATAGACACTTTGAAAAGCAAGCACACAAAAGAAGATATTTGTGGGAAACATGACTTGCGTGAAAAGGTCAAGATTCACACTGGGGATTTGCTGGTGTATGCCACCTGTCTGTATGTGGAGGTGCACACGTGGGTGTGTGTGTTCGCAGACACAAGAGTGTGAGCGATGAGAGTCTCTCTGTGTGCTTTTTGGGGTAGTCCTCATGGGAGGCAAAAAGACAATGTAACAGTGGAGAGAGGAGCGAGAGGGAAGCAGAGAAGAGAGAGCATGGAAAAGAAAGAGAGCCAAGAGAGTTGAGTGTGAATTTCCTTAAAGTGCTCCATTTGGTGAGTCATTATTTTCACTAAAGCCGCAAAGAGCATTTTGTTCCCCAAAGGAGGCGCTTCTACCCATGCCTTCCTGCTTTTTCTACCCCCATTCCTTTCTTATGCACTGCCAGCTAGTGTCTATTATTTGTTTGTTTTTTAGATGAGTTTTCCACGCATGCAGTTTCGGGGAATGTGAGCGGTCTTTTAAGATTTACCTCAAACCTTTCAGTGCATCCCTCATTAATAATGCATTGTAAAAAGGAGCAAATTAACAATCCATATTCAGGACATGCTCTGCTGCCCTTCTTTTGCTTATATTCATTTTTCCAGTGCGGACTGCTGATCCAAGCTGATAGATTATGTCTGTAAATTCATAGAGCTGTATTGCTTACTCATGCATATCTGTCGTGGCAGTGATTGTGTCCTCTACGTGGGATCTGGCCACAGCCATACAATCAGCCCAGTGTGATAAATAGGAACACAGAGAGAACAAACCTTGCTGTCACTACAAATAAACATCTGTGGGGGCGCCTCAAGGCGAGCGCTGGCTTTCTCTTACACATAAACACACTTGATAACGCAGATGAAGAGACACGAGCGCTGACACACACTGACACACAATCCGCCTCCTCCCACCCATTCACTTGCTCAGAAGGTTACTATCCTCTCCTGCGTATTATTTCGATCTGCAGAAACAAACGCCTTCGCTCCCTCTGGATTTTGAGATAAGCAGATTGGTTTGTCTTTTGGAGAAGACAAAAGGAGCTCAGTCCACACAAAGGTTTATAAAATGGCACCACCGTGGTGGTAGAGAAGAGACCGAGCTCACAGGAGCCTCCAAAGCTTACCTCTAATGCCAGAAAATGTCACTACCCATATCAACAATAAAGACATGCAAATTCCTACCCAGGTACTTTTGTCTTGGTTTTACATCTGGCTCGCCCGCTGGTATGTGAAATGCCATGTGGCTTCTTCACTGGCTGAATCATTTTTATTGTTTGCTGGGGTTCTTTATTCTTATTTCAAATCCCAGCACTGTCACCTCAAATTTTTTTCCCCCTCTAAAGAACAAGACATCAATTTCTCTCCACTTTGGTTGCTGCATGGCAAACATTTCATTTCTGGTTTAACTTAGCCTTAGCTGTGCTTGACTCCTCTGCCTCCCTCTCTCTGTCTCTCTTCATCTCTGAGAACAAGGAGAAGTTCAGCAGACTGTGTGGCTCCACCAGGCGCTTGAAATGCTAATCAGAATTGATCTGGATGGGGATATTAAAAAACTGGGGTGATTGCTGTCACAAGGCTCAGTGTGGGGCTGATTTAGAGCACTATAAATATTAATGGTAGATGCCCATCAGAGATGGCATGTCACTGACAGTCCCATGATTACCCGCTGAGTGCCGTGCACAGCAACCTGTACAAGTGATTGGTTCACACATACACACAAAGCACAGGGCGAGCGAGAAGCCTAATTGAAAATGTAAACAGCAGTGGTGATGTGTGTAGTGACAGGGTTGATTAGGCAGCACTCTTTTACTTGGTTGAGCTTTATTGAAGATCTAATGGAAGATGTCCAGTCTCTTATTGGCGCAGCTGGAGGAGCTAAAGCTTTCTGCACACACACACAAACACACACACACACACACACACCAACCTACCTCTTGGCCGAGAAGTCGTATACATAATTAACACAGTAACAGTTATATCTAGGCTAGTGTCATGGAGAAGTGATGGCAAAAATAATACATTTTTTACAGAAATCTGAAATAATATTTGAAATACATGTTCTCTTAAGTAGTAAATGTAATGTTTGATTTAGTATTTGCCATCGATTGTAGGTACAGTCCCCATATGTAACAGAAAACTTGGACTTTCAAATTAAAAGTGGCCTGTGGCGCTTTGCATCCATATTTACTCACTAGCAGATTTTTTCCCTGCCATAGTTGACATCTTGCAGCACATAACCACTAATTTGTCACCACATATTTATTTTAAGACACACTGTATTACCCAGTCAGTCTAAATATATCATGGTATGAGATCTCAGGTCTAAATAACAAACCTTTAGAACTACTTTAGGTAGATGTAGCTGGTTAGATTAGTCTTACGTCTATCAAATGTATTTTCGATTACCTCGCCACTGTAGGCGAGAGCAAGAAAAAACGAAAGTTTGTCTATCGTGTCTTCAGCTTTTGAGCATACTGCCACTGTCAGTCTTCTTCAGTCTTTTCAATACACACACATGTAGATATGTGCACACATTCATCAGCTTGAAGTGACAAAGTTCTTCATCGACTGCAAACAGAGGCAAATAGCGTCTTCTAAGATGACCACTGGACACAAACAGGCTCCCACCTCCCCCTCTCCACCCTTTGAAGGGTGCCATTGGCTAGGCTAGACACGTCCGTATTGATGCGCGTAGTTGGCAGTCTCTAGACAAGCTCCACAGAACATCCAGGGCCATGGAGAAAATCAATGGTTGCTATCTCGGCATTCTCCTGACTGATCTGAGGGCATGGGATGAAGCCTGTTTATGACTTCATTATTGGCTTTGCCCAAATTGTCCATTGAGGTTCACCATCATAATCCACTACCTCCGCGGGTCAGGTCCTATTGTTCATAGTTCATCTTGGAATGAAGTACGAAACGCTCAGTCTGCCCCTGACACTTGGCATCAGGTTTCTTTCCTTATACCCACATCACAGCCAACCCAGCCAATGAAAGTTTCACTTCTCCAAAGTAGGAATGTAACATTTTGATACTTTTGATTTCAGCTTGATCTAATGATCCGAGGCCATGACTTGTGAGAAGTTCTACACAAACATTGACATTTGACATGTTGTGCAATGAGATAACTTTTATGTGACTGTACTGGTTGATATGATACATTCTGTCAAATGTGTCAGCACTTTTATTCTGATGCAGACAAGTGCGTCTGTTTCAACGCAGCAGCAGTAGTTCAATCAGTGGTGCTGATAGTCGTAGACAGTTTCCTACCTGATAATGCCTGCAAGTGGCTGAGATGTCACCTGCCACAGTAGACAAAGGATGTATGCGCCTTTCGGCCTCCCTGCATTTCCCCTCCAGCTGTCGGGTCTGGACTGGTCTAACAAGGAGAGGCAAGGCTAATTGATTCCTAAACACTCTCTCCTTCTGCTTAACCTCGTCTTTCATTTCTGCCACCCCGAATCTCCTCCCTCCACTGCAGGGATTGGTTAAAACTAAGGCTTCTAGGGCAGTACGACATGATGCTTTAAACTTTGTTTTTGCTGTATTTTTTTTTTTTTATGTCTCCCGATTTAATTGTCCCTCTCCTTTTTTCTCCCTCCATCTGTACCTCTCCTCCTCTCATCACTTTTATCTCTAGTGGCTCCATCTCTCCCATGGCCCAGGGCTTAATTGCTGTTATCCTATTACTGTTTTAATGGTCCGTTAGCACTGAATCTGGTTGATGAAAATGTATGAGCATAACTGTTACTGCGTTCTAGCTCAAATCTGAGACCGGCATAAACAGATGTCAGCACAACTATCCCTCTGTGCTGTTTTTCTTCATTTGTACATTTACAGAGAAATGGGCTTTCAGTGGCCTACTCCAAAGCTGTTGGGGTTGCGATCTCAATCTTGGCACAGTTTCCTGCACTTTTCCTGAACTAAAAGGCTAATGCGCCTAAAATTATTTTCAATAAAATAAGGTACATTAATGAATAAAACAACCAAAGTAATTGCATGCCAGCTCCCTCTTGGTGCGAGCAAAGTGAAATCTCTTTGTACTTCTTTGCAGCTTTTCTCTGAAGTGAGCTTTAACCCCTGCTGTAGCTGACAAATAGGAGGTGCTTGTTAGAAACCTCTATGAATATCAATCACACTTGTGAGTCAGAGTGAGGGCCTGTGCTTTTTAAAGTCAAATACAGTTCCTCAGGCTCTGCAATACAATGGTCAAGGTGGAACCGATTACAATTGGTTAAAGTTGCACGCTGTGAAGGTTTGATCATTTTTATGAAAAAAAAATGAAAGAAAAATGGAAAGACCTTTAGCTCATGCTAACCGTTCCTTTAAGAAATTTCTGCATGCTAGAGGACGGGACAGCTTTGGTAGAGAGGGGACGTCTTTGCCCCTCTGTCCTGTGGGCCAACTTTTAAGTAATGACAGATGAGCCAAGGCTCCACTCTGTCCACTCTCACTGTGCTCTCTGATGTTAATGGCCTCTGATGCTGTGATAGACAGAAGCATGTCTAGGGATAAATCATTCAGAGGTCATTGGTGAAGCTGTCATTCACACACACTGACGACCGCCTGTCTGGTTCTTCTCCAATTCCCTGTCTCAGTCTCTTGCTCTCCCTCCATTGTTTTGCTTCTTTCTCTTTCTCTCTCTTTTTGGCTCCACAGTCACATAAATGTGAACATGACTGACCGACTGACCGACTAGCTGACTGATGGACTGATACGGTTGAGTGAGAGCACTGGACAACCAAATACCATGCGTCATAAAGTTACACCATGCTTTGCCTGGCTAGCTTAGTGTTTCCACAGAGTCTGTTTCTTGAATGGGCACAAATGGTGTCTATGAGAGTGTAGTAGGACTGTAGTATACTGTAGTGTTGCCAACTGAGTGGTTCTGTCACAGCAGAGCATTTAAAAAAATAAACAGAGCTACACAATTAATTGCAATGTAATCAGAATCGCAATTTGACCAAGTGTGCAAATTGCACAAACTGCAATACTGTATGGATAAAGCTAAAATGTGCCACAGCACTGCTGTGCATTGTTAGTACCATGACTGTTGTGTTGCTACGGAGATGCCGTGGACAATAAATCATATTCTCAAGATCTAAAAGAAGATCAAATGTTTGTTGGATACAAGATCGAGAAAGAAAAAACACATCATAAAAATTGCATATTGTAATCACAGTCGTGCAATGTGGTGTTGTTTTTGCGTGTCGTGCAGCACCAAGTGACACATCCAGAGAGTTTTTGGACTTAAGTAGTCTTCAGCTACTTCCCTAGAAGACGATCACTAACACTGCCCAGTGAGTGAAACTGAACAGCTAACCTCTCTGTCTGCTCTGGTCAGTGAGTGGCAGAGGTGAGGCAGCAGTCTGATGTGAGTGAGATAAAAAAGATAGATGTTATGTCGCTTCTGATTTCTTCCCTGAGTGATCGTTTTACAAGTGAATGTAGCTAAAATCACACCACAGTCTTTGTCTTTAAGTTTGTGTTTGCTAATTGTGTTAGACGTCACTCATCACACGCCCAGTGCCATCCCAGTGGTAACTGGTGATTAATGTGTTGTCGTAATAGGCTGTTTCACTCACTGTTTCAGTCTTGTTCAATTGTCTGACAACAGATATAAAAACATGTAAATGAGAGCAGCTTTGTCTGAAATTTGCCTCCATTAAAACACTGTGTATATGAGCGCAGCAGGAAGATAACGGGTGGAAACCAGCTGACACGAGGCTTAATGCAAATAGGACGCATCGATGTCAGTTGTTTACAGCAGTTCCACCACAGTTTTTACAATACGTCCTCAATTTCCCTTTCTCTCCCCCTTCCTCCAACTCTCCTTCCCTCCCTGAGCTTTTCCTCGTCTGGCCAGCCGTCACCACTGCTGCCCACTAGGCTTGGCATAAGCTGCAAAGTCAGTCTTCAACAGGCTATGATGTCAGATGTAATGGGAACATTTCATTTCATTAAACACACTCTCCGCTGTGTCCACTGAGAAAACTATTGTTGTTTTGATAAGGATTAATTATTAACAAACAACATTATGCTTGTTGCAGGCTGACAGGCTTATGAGCACAAGCACACAATTTGGCATGGGCACGTGCCCATACACACATACAGTACATATACGTCCCAAACTCAGGCACACACTGCAATTACCATGGCGAAAACATCTCATAAAACAGATTCCTGCTAATGATGGCTGTCATCGCATATTCTGTTTCTCTTTATTTTCTCCTTGCTGTTGTAGGTTTAAGTGGCTGTTTTGTGGAACAAGACAAGCAGTGCTCCATAATGAAGTGTTTAATATTTGATGCCATTGGATTTCACAGCTAATAAAAGCTGCGTGTGTGCCTCCATTAGCCCTCTGTCCAGGCTTGAGAATAGTGCTGCATGGCTGCACAATGTAAATCACAATCTGTCCACTGCCAGCTAATGGGGCAACCCAAAAATCTGTCACGATGGAAAGTAACAATACATGCATTAAGATGGAATTTTACAATCACAGATTATGCATAAATCACACAAGAGCTTTATGCTGTTTTTTGGTGCACAGCTGTTTGTGGCAGGGGACACAGATATTTTGTTGGAGGAGCCTCTGCAGAGCATTATCTGTTAAAGAATAAAGTGTGTATAAAAATAAATAAAGTGTGTGTGTGCATGTGCATGTGTGTGTGTGCGCACGCGGGTGTGCGTGTGTGTGCGTTTGTGTGTGCAAGTATCTCTGCATGAGAGAGAGAGAGAGAGCGAAAGAAAGTGAGGGAGAGGGAGCAACAACAGAAAACAGAGAACAGTGAAAACACAGAGCTTGATCTCCTGCAGTATTGATGTTGCCAGCGTTCAGCTGCCAATGCAAATACAACAGCACGAGATGCATTTTGACCACATACTTATGTTTTTTAAATGTATTTCTGTATTTATAGATGCATTTCTAACAGAAACTCTTTTCTTTTACATGTCTGCCTCGCTGACTTCTTCCAAACCAGGTAAGAGTAAGATTATTTATTTCGAATTGCCTCATTTCGCATCCTCCTCGGCTATCTCCTCTTTTCCTCTTCCCTCGCTCTGTCTGTCTCCTACATCAGTAAACTCCCCAGAGGAAGTGCCAAAGGAAGTAAGGGGCAACGAATGTCAATACTAACAGCAGTGTAAACTCATGACAATCATTGATTCTGGGCTAAGGAGCAACCTGGTTTATGGAAAACGTACTTTATGCAGTTAGGTAGATGATGGGCTGAACTGAGCAGTGGAGCAAAGGCCTTGTTGTGGCTTGTTTTGACTGATTCATCTGCAGTGGAAAAATGAGGGATGGATATAGTTTGCAAAAGTGCACACACACGCACATTAAGTGCACATTAATTTTTACCTCCATGACCAGAGGAAATTACCTTATTTCCATCCCTCTAATGACAACACTGTCAAAAATATCGCTGTGATCACATGACTTAGGTTTGCTGGAGAAAGCTGGATCCGTTCAAATGGCAGAAAGTCTTCTCATGAAACAACAGCGGCAGCCACACTTTCAGCAGTCACTGACATAAAATTGTAGGCTATTTACCCACTATTTGCTCTTCAGCGATTCTTTAGCGATCCACTCCTCACTGCCAGAAGATCTCAGCACGAACTTCATAACAGTCACAGAACAATTCACACACCCAGTGCATTCACGTGGCTGTAGCTGTGGCTGTGAGACAGCCAAGAATAGTCTTTATTTAATGTGCTAAAATATCAGGGCACTGTGCTTCTATACGAGTGATGCTGCAGAGTGGACATTTCCCACTTGTATTCCTGATTATACCAGACATTTTACAAGGAAAGATGCGTTGGCTCAATATCTGTAGATTAGAAGAGTTAACTCCAGATGCTGCTACCATCATCAGACAAAGGTTTATAGATTCTCTCATTAATGTTATCAGATTCCCTTTAAATTGGCTTTAAATCCAAAATCTGTCAGATCGGTGCTTCTGCTTTCTGCTCCGACTCAAACCTTTACAACTGTCCTGTTGATCAACTCTCCTCATGTCTCATCATAAAACTGTTCCTACTCTGTAATGAGACTCTCACTTTGGGTTCATGATTATTATAGATGTAAGTAATCATAATAACCAGTAATTCACAAATGGGAGTTTGTTCTGGGTTTTTTTTTTGCATAGATGACCCTTCCACTCATACAGAAAAATGAATCAAATCTGCTTTATGTCTCCAAGAAATTAAAAAGATGGTGGAGCTGGAAGGAAGGTAAAAGTAACACAGGTACATAAGCTTTTTAATAAAGATCCAATCATAGAATGAAACGAATAAACAATGAATGGTGGCACAAAGCTTGTACTATGAGGTGTGTTGATGCACTAATCTCTAATTTGTGTGAGAAAGAAAAAACAAACTGAATTTCATGCCTACTGATGCAATTTATTATCAGCAGTAAATATAATCCTCTTGATATCATATCCATACAAAGTCCAAGATGCATATTAATGCAGGAAAAAGCAAAATGCCTATCTAGAGGACTAGAGAGACAAGATCTGACAGATGATATCACAGCCCTGTGAGCTCAGCCTTGCGGCAGAACTGATGAGATACAGTGTTCAGGCCTCTTCACTTTTTTCACATTTTGTTATGTTGGAGCTTTATTATCAGTCCATACTCAATACCCCGTAATTTGAAATGAAAACGGAACCAAATTTGAATTAATTAAAAAGAAAAAAATTACTGAATATCACGTTGACATGGTGGCAGTCATAAATGAAAATAGATTGGAACCACCTGGCTAGAGGAGCCTGCCAAACTGAGCAATCAGGGAAGGAGATCCTTTGTGAGAGAGGTGACCAAGGACCTAATGGTCACTCTGGCTGAGCTCCAAAGATCCAGGGTGGAGATGGGAGAAACTTCCAGAAGGACGACCATCACTGCAGCACACTGCCAATCTGTCTGTATGGCAGAGCGGCCAGATGGAAGCCGCTCCTCAATGAAATGAATTTGGCAACTAAAGGACTCTCAGACTGCGAACAACAAGTTTCCCTGGTCTGATGAAACCAAGGTTGAACTGTTCGGCCTCATTTTTCAGTGTCACTTGTGGAGGACACCAGGTACCGCATAGCTGGGACAGAGATGGTTGAGGAAAAGCTCAATGGAGCAAAGCTCAGCAATATACTTGATGAAAACTTGGTCCAGAGCACTCAGGACCTCAGACTGGACTGAAGGTTCACCTTCTAACAGGACAATGAACTTAATCACTCCAGACAAGGCAGGAGTGGCTCAGGGACAACTCTGTGAATGTCCTTGAATGGCCCAGCTAGAGTCCTGACTTCAACCCAATCTAATATTGAGAGACCTGGATAAGGCTCTTGGCCCATCCAGGTCTCTGACTAACAAGTTTGAGAGGATCTGTAGAGGAGAATGGCAGAAAATCTCCAAATGCAGTTGTGCAGAGCTCGTCTGGCAGTAGCAAAGGAGACTGAGGGTCTTGGTGTAGGAAGGGTCTGAATACTAACATCAGTGTGATATTTCAGTTTCCAAAATTTCAAAAATTCTGGTTTTGCCTTCTTATTGTGGGTTATTGAGAGTAGATTGATGGACAAAATGATTTAAATAATTTTTGTGTAAGGCTGCAATATGACAAGATGTAAAAGAAAAAAAACAGAAAATGGAGGGCACGTGAATGCGTGGTATGCAGCAGGAGGATCTTAATCTGAAGAAATTAGCTATAAAAACTCATATTCTCCTCTAAGGAGGTAGTGGTCCCTCTCCAATTATATTTAGATTACAGAGTTGGAACTTGCTGGTATTAGAGCTAATATTTAGGGAGGAGTAAAGGTTAGGAGAAGTCCCTGGAGTAACCACATTCAGCGCAATCATTAACTGGGGAACTAGGGGCAATACAATTCTGCGCTTTATTTTCATTATCCCGCTTTCACTCTTTTACATCCTTTTCACGTCTTGCATGAAGCTGTATGATCATTGTGGAGCAAGCTGTTGAATAGTCAGTATTTCTCACTATTGTGAATGATTAATTGATGGATTTCCAAAATACAACTGTCATAGACACGTATTCTTTTTGAAACATTTAATATTTACAACCAAGATACATGTTGTACATCAACCTTTGTACCGAGGGAAGGGAAGGAAATATATGAATACTTTTATATGGAATATGAGGCCACCTGGGTTTGTGCTTTATTGCTGAAGTGTACCTGTCAGTTGCACAGCTCACTCTGCATGGCAACAAATTAAATGGAGGAATATTAAGATGGTTTGTTTAAGCAGTTTTCTAAATCTTCTCTCTCAGTTTTCATACTGTGAAGCTGTGATACCTCTTTGTCATGTGTTCACATGGTACTCGAAAACCACTGGAGCCATGGAGATTCACACAAAAAGCAGAGGTCACAAAGTTTTTATCATGTTTTAGAACGGTTTGACTAGTGGTGGGGGTCCAGATCCACACAGAAGTTGATCGGGAATCATCAAGGGAATTGACGAAGAATCAGGCAAAGAAGTAGAATCAATTATGGCATTAGTACCAATAAAATCATTTCAATTACCATTCTTTTCAGATGGTACCAAGACTATCATGTGCTACACTACTCTTCTCTCTGCCAGTGTTACCAACAGTCACAGCAGACGTCCCAAGCCTCCGACAAAATGTGGGAAGACACACATCCGGCATATTTCTCGTCAGCGTGGTGACACGAGGACAAGAGAGAGGCTGGAGGCAGAGCGACGCTCACACATACTGTAGTGTGAAAGGATGTTTACAGTTAACCCTCCGTTACAGCTGAAAATGGGACAGTATGTCCACAGTTTCCTGCTCTCATAGAAAAATTGTGCTGGTCACATCTCATTCACACAAGCCCTTGCTTTGAAGGGCAAAATCCAAAACAACATATTGTGTACAAGTTTATCAGCTGCAGAAAGTCTCACATAGAGAAGTACCAACTCTACTGGATTATATTCTTCTTCTTCTTCTTCAGATTAGAAGCTTGGTGGCATTGACTGGCATTGCGTCACCAACTCAAATTGGCGCATTTACTTGTAATCTAGGAGCACTGATTCACTAACCTTTATTTTGTAGTAATAAATAATGACAGTGCTTGGAGGGTGGTATCACAGTAAAAGAACACATTTTAATCAAGAAATGTAATGGAGTAAAAGTGAAAGTCACCAGAAATATAAATAACACAGTAAAGCACAGATATGTAAAAAAAAAAAACTACCTGGTACACAAACAAAGTATTTGTACTTACAACAAGGCCTCTGAGGAGAGTTGCCCCCAAAATTAAATGCAATTTTAAAAAAAAGGAGTAACCACCCCTACCAGAGAACAAGTAACATATGTGAACCTGCTCTGTCATAGTCAGTCACACAAGGTTATTGTTGCCTCAGACAGCTTCATCATCAGGCCCAGACACTTTTTACATCTGATGGATTCAGTCTGGGGAATGAGATACATGCATGTCATCAATGGTAAACAGTGTGATTTATGAAGGTGATTTCACGCTCTGCTTTCTCTCACTCTTCTTCTGACTGCCCTTTGTCCTGCTCTAATATGTCCATACAGTGGATTGGAGGTACACAATCTGCTGCTCAAGTTAAGATTTCTTTTTTTTTTTTCAACCATATCTACAGTAAGAAATGTGACGTATCCAATCTCATTGGCTCTTAAGTTTAATATTTAATAGTGGTGCTTGGCAACTGCATAACAAAGCAGGTAAGCAGGCAATAGAATATGTTAATGTGGAAATAGGCATTCAGCAAAACAGCTCCCTAGATAACACTGAGCACAGAGACAGAGTGAGTGAGAGGCGAGGAGACGTGGGGAACACAGTGGGCTCTCTCTACATGCCAGAATAAGCTCCTTGAAACATTTTCATTTCTCTGTTTCTACAAGTTGCATTTTCTCCAAACTTTTTCCCGGCTCCCATGCAAGTCTTTGTTCAGAGAGTGTCTTCGAAAAGAATGGAAAAGGGGAATCGGTGTTATGTAATCTGCTACTGTGACACTCAAATGTGAAAGTTGTATGAGATATCCCAAGATAGTCTCTGATAGAGTTAGGTCAATGAAGAGAAAGCAGGGGTGACAATGGAAATACGCAGTAGATGGAAGAATATTAAGATCTGCTCTGTGAACAAATTCACAATTTTAATTATTTATTTGGTGGAACTCAACCCGGAGTAGATTAAGGGCTTTCCGGCGGAGCGTAAAACATACAATCCCTCAAACGAACACACAAGCCACCTTATGTGTTGTATACGTGATTAAGTGTGTGTAGCCTCTGAAACAACAGCATGACTGTCTTCTTGGCATTGTTCATTTTCTGCTTTCAGGAGATGATGACTATGCCCTTCAGCGGTACATTTGTTGCTGACACATACACATTTGCACATTATAGAATATAATATAAAAAATGTACAACACATGCACGCATTACACACATAGTTAATTACATACACACACACACACACACACACAAGGGACAGGGACAGGAAAGAGGTAAGAGAAGGAGCAGGAAGGAGGGAAGGAAGGATGAGACACCTAATGCTTTCTAATGAAAGTATAAATCAGTATTTGCTCAAAGGGATGAGCAGGACCTAATAGTAATTAAGGAATTGTCAAGTTCTGTCGAATTCAACTATTGAACTCAGATTAGTAATGAGATGAGATATAATGAGAAAATCGGTGGGTGGGGGAAGAAAGGCTGAGGTTTTACAGCGAATATACAAGATTGGAAGCAGCAGTAACAAGAGCCTGCTTTAACTGACTGGCACATACTGTATGCTGTTTCGGATGTCAAGCATGTTTACGGCAAGAGTTCGTATGATTTGTTTTTTGTTTTGCTTTTGTTATTTTTGTCGTTTAGGAAAAAGAATCACAGGCATGACTTGTGTATCTGTGTTCATTTTCACTCCCGGGTTGATTTACTGAACCAAATGCAAATTACCTCCAGAGTCACAATAAACTTGAACTGTATTGCCACACAATTCAATGTGGTGGGGTGGTTCTGAGCACCAGACATGTAAATGGGCACAGTAGAGTTATTTTAAATGCATTATTGTCAATTAAAATCTGGTGCAGAGATATTTCCAGAGAAAAAGGTGCATGTTCTGTGCTTGTGAGCTTTGGATATTGGTGCATGAAGCAAAGAAAAACTGTCGTGTTCTTCTTTTCACAAGGTTGTGTAGGAGTAAGTAGTGTTAATTAGGCCAATTAGTACTATTATTGTAACAAAAGTAATATATTGAGTTTAAAGCCATGAGTTAGATGCATGTAGTATTTTTGTTCTCCACTGATACTCTAGCCCTCCACTGATACTCTAGCCCTCCTCTTTTTAAACATGCACCGAACACTTTCCAGCTCTCAAGGTCTGGCCGAGGCTGAGTCCTTCCAGCATCACGAAAGTTATGGTTATTAGTGGTTCTTCAGCTCTAAGGCAAGGCAAGGCAAGTTAATTTGTAAAGCCCTTTTTTTTTTTTTTTACAAAGAGTTTGTCTGGAAGGGCTTTAGATGGCTACACAACATTGAATTGTGGTAAACGCTTATGTGCTGCATTTTGTTAAACACAAATCCAGTTGTTGTTGGTGCTTAACATGCATGTATTTGCTGTTTGCATGAGAATGTGTGCAGGTCCTTGTGTCAGGTCTCTCTCTTTGTCTAAATGTTCAAATGAAAGCACAGGAGCTCAAAATATAATTAGTTAGAAAAGCCAGGACAGCAGCTGTGAATAATTTAAGATGGCAGTTTATGCAAATGGTCCAAATCTGGGACATGGTGCAGAAGGTGTTAGCATTTTACTGCTGACAGGATGAAACAGAGCTGAGTAGTATATGAGGTGTACAGTCCATGCACGGCCAAAACACTGGCAGCATCACTCCATTAGTTTCACATTTGTTTGGGATGGAAGATGTATCTTTTCACAAGGACGTGGCCCCCGTGTGCTCGGTGTTACAGTGCAATGCTTTGTGCTAATGATGCGGTTAACAGGCAAAGAAAAAACTTTGTCATCAATACCTGGACGGCATGCGATCACTTTCATGACTGACTGTGACACTTTTAAGTAAATTGTACCAGCTGTGTGTGTTGGGTTTTGTTTTTGTGGTGCTTTAGAAGTCACGTAACACTGAAGTGATGGCAGAGAGACATATTGCTGTTAGCTAGGGTCAATTCTACTTCAGACATTGTAAGGCTGTTGATGGCTACCGTCTCTCTCCATGAAGCAGAACAAAGCCGTGAGACTTCTTAAAACTGAGCACTCACCTCTTGCAGAGAAACATTCAAAGTAAAAATTGATCTAAGGTGAGCTGTTGTCACCATGGCAGCATGGTGAAAGCACCTTTTCTTCTTACCTTCCAGTGCCTCACGGGAGAAAAGTTCGACTTCTGCTTACTTGCTCAGAGAAGACTACATTAGAGTGTTGAGTAGACTTTATTACCTCTCTAATTAGACTCCAATTATGGAATTTTAATATGCATTATTACATGCAGTACCCGACACACATCACCACCTACCGAATTCATTTGCTGGTGTTTAGCCATGCTCAGAGAGCTGACAGAATGGAATTCAAAACAGGAGTCAATGAGAAGGAAGGGGGTGTGTGTGCACAAATGCAAGATGAAGCAAAGCTACATTTTTGTTGATATTCCAGTATTATCGAGCAACTGTCATTTGAGTGTGGGGGTTGACAGTCTCTGTAACCAGAGACACGGCGCACTGGCTGGATATGTTCAATAATTATTGCCCTGTAGCGATCAAGAAGAGTGCTGAGCTTCACCCAGCATAAAGGGGCCATTGTGGCCATGTCTTAGAAGCTGACAACCACATTGATTTGCATGAACCAAGCTTATATGCCTGTGAAGCTCAGAAACAGCAATGCATCCTTAATCTGCCCAATCTTTCTTTCCGTCTTTGTCTTTCTTTGTATCTCTCTTTTTCTCACCGCCTCACTTTCTCGGTGTTTTACACCGCTGTCTTTGTCTGCCCGTCTGTGCCTTTTGTCTCATGTGCTGTGCTTGTGGTTTTCTCAATTTGACATTCAAACAGTATCCATAAAATATGCCTGTGCATCACCGCTTGCCATTACCCAGGAATGCTACTTTGAATTCTAATATGTCAGCAGAAAAAGGTTAAAAACATCAATACCCATAAATCCCCAATATTTGAATATGGATTCAAGTACAAAGGGTCTGACCACAGTAATAACAGCAGCGGGGCTAAACCGTAAGCCAAAGCAGAAACCCCCCAACTTAACATTGCGTGCTATTATCTGTGTGTTTAAAAGCAAGCTGGAGCTGAGTTATAGAGTTTTCTCGAGTATAAATGGATTCCAAAGCAAGATCCTTCCTCTGCAAACCACTGTAGAAGTCACTCTTATAAGTATATTCAGCGATAGTGAAATTCGTTTCCACACTGGGATGTTTTCCCATGAAAAGGCATTCAGATGAGGGCAGGAGGTAAAGGCAAGAGGGAGAGACTATTCAGGAGCAGACTAGAACGGTAAGGATGGGTAGATGATGGAAGAGAGAGAGAGAGAGTGAGAGCACTCTTTGGACTTGGCCGCACAGATCCTCACTTGCACACACCTGTTCTCTCTCCCTTGCTCTCTCTCTTGCCTTTGTTTCTCTCTCAGCCCTTTCTCTTTATGGCCACTTCACACTCACAACAGGGGGACTATTTGTTTCTCTGAGTGGATTTGCTTCTCTCAGTGGGCATCTGAGAGGACGGGAACCAGAGTGACAGATTGAGTACACACTTGAGCACACACTTTCTCACAAACGCATTCACAGACAAGTGGCGAGCAATAAACAGTGAGCGCGACTTACGCACACAAAACATTTGCACGCACGAGTACACACAGTAATCGTACAACGGGAGTCCAGCACTGCCCCGTTCGGCTTTAAAATTCTTAAAGAAGGCAAGAACAAGTGTGGCACATCCTGTAGTCCGCCACCCCCCCCACCCTCTGATGAAAGGAGTGTGCCGGAGAAAGATGTGAAAAGAAATATTGGAGAGGGAGCAGACAGGTGATTCATTGAAGGAGACGTTCATTTAAATTTTTTTTTTTTAATTTTTAGGATTGTGATAGTGTGTGTGGAGTTGTGCGAACGCCCGCCAGTCTTACCACCTGCCATTCATTTGTTAACAAATCATGTCAGCGCCCCTTCTCTGGGAAAACATTAAAACCACCCTCCATTTCAAGAGGAAGTAAGCAATACATATATTCATTTCCAGTCACTAATTTGGCTCCAATGTGAATAAAAATCCAGATATACCTGTGAAGAAAATCTGCTTTTTACTCTAATGGTATGCAGCATGAAAGCAGCAGACCTTCCCACGAACCAATTTCGAACCAATTTCAAAAATCATTTAACCAGTGTGAAATTGCTGTCCATGAATTGCTGCTGATGAGGGCTTATGTAATTTAATGCAATCATTATCAATGTGGTAACCTGTTTGGATGACAAATGTAGATGTCCCTGCAGTGATGCTTACACTTTGGCTGTGCCTATTATACACAGTTCATTTGTGCAAAAGGTGATATTCCCTCAGTGTGTAGGTGTTCTGCCATAACCTGTATCTAAACCTGCATCCAGGAATGACTGCTTTATCACCGCAACAGTCCTTGTATCTGTTGTTTTTAATGCATTTTGCTGGCAACCTCATGACTGATACCGCAGGCAGGGTCTCAGCTCCACCAGAAACCACTGTTGATGAAAACATTGATTGTTGTTAAGACCTAATTCTCATTTATTGTGTTTAATTTAGATTTTATTTAAACACTTTAGACACATAATCCCTAATAGTCTCTGCAGGGATCTGCAACGGTCAACTAATTGGAGGCTGCTGTGAGGATTTATGGTTAAAGGATTTATGCAGAAATGCCTCCTGTTCTTGGGAAACCGGGTGTGCTTATACATGTATTTCCAGCACTGTAACTTTGCTGTAAACATATACAAACATTTTACACACATACTTGCACATGCACATGCACATGCACATGCACATGCACATGCACAGTCACATGGGTGGGATCAAAGATATCCTGAGCTTTTCCCGGGGCAGAGCTCTGCATGCTGACCCAGTCTGCAGTCAGGCCCAGAGGAGCACAGGCTGAGTGGGTAATGGGAAACGAAGGATGAAATGTGCTGCTTTACGTTCAGAGTTTTTTCAAGTAAGATTAGGAAGAAGGAACCCCCCCCTCAGCCTTCAAACTATATCATAAATGCTTGAAAAGACAAGAACAGAAGCTCCTCTTTTATATGGCTCCAAGAGTCAAGTTTCTATTCCCTTACTTGTCTTTTCTTAAACTGAGTGACAAGCTATGCACATGAGGGGCCTGGTCACAATTAGGACTTAAAGTAATCTACTGAATAGAGTAGAGTATAGAGACGCCACACTTCACTGTACATTTATTGCTTCAGAGGTTCCATCATAGGGTTTGATCATTTTTTTCTTTTTAATCATATCACTACTGAGCTGGGGCTGTGGGAGGCGCACACTGAGTCATGCAGGCATGGTTTGGCACACTGGTGTAACTCATAGGCCATAATTGTATTTTCTCTCTAAATTGCCCAGAGGAGAAGAAAAGTGGCTGGTTGGGGATTAATTCAGTCTAAACTGATTTAAACCCAGTACATTTCAGAAGTTGATTAATCATCACCTATGAGCTCTTGATTTTATGTATCCATTAGCTTTTAATATGATTGCCCTCCCAACAACCTGTTTTAGAGATGTAACCTTTTCCAAGAATACATTACTTATCTAAGGCAACATGTTGGAGAAAATGGCAAGGAGAGAGCGAATGTGAGCAGAGATGTGAGGGTCTCGCTTTGCCAGTGCAATCAAATAAAGGTGAAGCTGCAGAATCTGATGCCGTTAATATAATGTTTTTTATGCGCAATGAGGCAAGAATTTTAAGTAGTTTGCACTAGTTTGTGATTCTCTTCAGTACTTTTTGAAGAATCCATCAGATTCTGTGCTCAGAGAAGTTTCAGGCTCATCACTCTCCTGTGCGTTTGTGTTTCGCATCAAAGAAGATGGGAGATGGTGCAGGAACATGCCTGGACTGGGAGTAAAAAAAAACTCAAAAACAAAACAGCAACAGAGTTCGGGTTGGACACTTTCTTCCTCTGAATAGTGTGTGTCAGGCAACTCATATGTATGTATGTATATGTCGGTGATGAAACCCTACGTAATAAAAAAGTTTATCAGCTACGTGTGGAACTGCATCTGAATAGTAATGTACATGACATCGCTCAGTTCAGATTGACGGCTTCAGTTGTGACAGAAAATCCCCCAAAACAATATGATTTATAACCATTATTATTTTCTAATCGTAACCAAGTAGTATTTCTTGTACCCATGACAACAGAGATCAGATAATGTATGTATTTAAGTAAGTCCACCTATAAGGAGCTACTTATTATGATAGAGCATAATATCTTCTCTGCTAGTCCTTAACCTTTTCCTCAACATACAAAGAATATGATGCACGAAGACTCATTTAACTTAGTTTCTATTGAATTAGCCACAGGAAGACTGAGCATTTGTTCCAGATGACACATGAACGGAGCACACATGGTGAGATGTATATTCTGTGTAGGTGTGTTCATTTTCTGCTTTGGATACTAATGCTGTTTAAGTCAGTGGTTCCTCTTTGTAAAATCTGGCCATCTCCAGCTATGCATGTGTATATCTGGCTGAATATACAGGCACATTTGTGTGTGTGTGTGTGTGTGTGTGTGTATTGTTGCCCTTGCTAAAAGGGGGTTGGCTGCATGCAGTTTTTCTTAGGTGAGTAATTTAAAAAAAGCCATTGAATTATTAATTTAGAATTATGCTAGTCTGATTCACCCTTAATTAGCACCTCAGTCCACTAATTTATCCTCCATTAAGGGTTCACTGAGCAACCTGAACCCCGACCTCCACTAGCACTGTGCCGGCTTCACACTCTTCCATTGTTCTCTTCCATCTGACTCCATTGGTCTCTTTGTCTTCACCATATCATCTTGCCTCTCTCTTCTCCATCTTCTTCCTTCCTCATTTAAAACATTTAGTTTTGCAAAAGTAGTGCAGCATTATTTTGTAGATATTACAAGAAACACAATAATGCTCACTTCATGGTTTCAACAGAGAAACCTTTTCATGATTGAATTACAGTGGTAGAAGCTTCACATATAAGTAGAGTAAATGATTAAATGTGAGATGGAAGTGAAATGAGAAAGGATTGTGATGGCACTTTATCATACATCTTAAAATCATCATGTTTTAATGGAAAAAATATTGACATCAATCCCAGAGTACCTATGGAGAGTCAATGAAGTGTCATCCTCTAAACTGAACCACTGCTGAGCAAATTAATCCTTAAATAGATCTGCACTGTTTACCCACAAAATATAAGATTTTGAAGGAATAATATGTTTTTTTATGTCCACTTTAACGAAAAATCTACAGTTAGGACTTTGTTGAAGGAGAATTGGTTCAGAGACATCTTTGTTGGATTTTGTCTTCTTTGTTGAATATTCAGTTCAGATCTATGTGCTATAATTCCTGTGAGTGTAGTGTAGTACACTTGCAAGCGTAACAGCATTCTCTCATTTTTATTTTATAAGGGAACATGTGGTCATGAATTATAAACCATTTGTATACACATGAAAAAATGAGACAGATGTCCCTGTGCTTTAGTGAATTCCACAACTGAGTGTTTCTGAACACCACCCACCTTCCGTTGCATTTGTACTTCATAGACAACTTACAATAATACATAAACATGCTTCAAAAAAAAAAGACAGGTGCCTATTCCATACAACTGAAGCAGCGATATCTTTAAATACTGATGTGAAAAAAACAGCCCCAAATCCAAAAGTATTTACACAAAATGTAAATAGATGAGGTAACGGGCAAATAAAATTCAAAATTGTATATGTTCTATTTAATAATCAGGCCAAGCGATTAATTCATTATCAAAACCATCCTCCAAACTGACAGTGGGTCATATACTCTACATGTATCTACTTTTATCACTTATTGCCTCAGGATCTTTATGTACCTTTTCCTAGTCTCTTCCCGGCTGCACTTGATGATCGCTTTCATGGTGCACCATTGAGAGCTTCCACCCAGAGAATAAATGTAGCGCAACAACATAATCTAACTGGGATGAGAACATAGACGATGACTGGAATCTGTGATTTTGTTTGTCATAGCTATATATTGTTTTTTAACCGTGCATGTTTCCAAGATGAGATGCCATAGACCTCTATTGGACCCTCCTGGGGAAATCCATTTGACTGTTGACATTTGACATGAAATGCAGTTAAAATTGAAGAAAGACATTTTCATGAATACGTAAACATCCAAAAAAAAAGCACAAAAAACTGATACAATAAAATACATCTCTGTGTTTTATACAATATAATATCAATACAGCATCTGTAGTGAGGTAAGTGGTGTGGTTTGTTTAACTGTGTATTCCTGAGAGGCTCAGTCAGTGAAGGTGAGAAGCATTGGTGGTTTTAGATGATGGCTGCTATAGTTGTATCAGTTGTAAACTTTAGTATCATAGTAAGAGATGTCAAAGAAAGGTGTAAGAGATATTTTTACGTGTCTGTTGCTGCTGACACATACAGTTCTTCAGTGAGGTAACAAGCACATCTGCCCTGCCCTTTCAGCCTTTTCTCAAACTGAGGCAATTTGTGGCTCCAACATCACTTTCCATATTGAGGGTGAAGTGATGGCAGCGACCTGACCTCCTGGACAACCACAACATGTATAGTGGGGAAATGTGTTCTAACATGAAGCATTGCTCAGGAACACAGACCAACAACCTGCAGCTGTTAGACATGTGTACCGCAGCTGCTGGCAAGCAGAACATCTCGCATCTATTTCTAGAGTGCAGTCTTGTTTTAGCATCCCGTATGGTGAGACGGACAGACATTCCCACCAGGGCTTTTGCTACAATTAGGTGTGATGTCTCGGGCCTGTCCACTGTCCAGTGCCACATGGCTTGATGTGATTGTCCTTGGACTCAAACAGCAGCTACTTGTTGCCCTGCTGTGTTGTGATGATTCCTTTGCAGCCTTCATCTCAACTGGAGCCCAAATGTTCCAGTGGCTGTAGGAATAAAGATCCTGGGTTAGACATCACCTACTGCTGCTTGTCCTGCTGTTCTGTCTTCATTCCAACTGCTGCTGAAGAAGAGAGGCTCCAAGCAATATGGCCGAGTCTGCCCCCATACCTGTTGTCTGGGGTTTAGGGACTTCTAAGAAATGGTCATTAACACTTTATGGTAATTTTCACATCATTGTTAGCAGGTCTATACCTGCTATAGCACACACCAGTGACAGATGTTTGTACTCAAACTCAGCAAAAGTTTTCAGCTGTTGGCATCTTTGTTATGTGCAGTTGTTGTCTGCCGCAAGATTAGTTGAAAAGCTACTGTTTACTTGTTCACACGCAGAATTTCCACATCACTCAGGAGTGATGCATCAAACTAACCGTCCTCTGTCCATCCAGTTAACTTTGCCAACTCTGGTTTGCTTGACGAGATTCACACTCTCCCGCTGTTCCTGCTCACCGAGCATTATCGCAGGTACCTGTGCTCTCCACTGCAGAACAATGAGTAATTCAGAAGCAGGATTCACTTGGTCACCAAAATTCTGTTCGTTGTCTGAATTTAGATCGAGAGGAGAAGCTAAAATGTTGCATCAGGTGATATTTCTGTGGTGAACATCAAGAGGATTTAGATGGTTGACTGCTGACATTAATCCGGGAACTTTCCCTCCAACGGCAACATGAAAGGTAGCTGAATCAATGAAACATTAATATTACATGCACCAAACTTGATGACGTGACATTAGCTGACCTTTTTATAAATCCTGCTGATGGCCTGCATGTTTTCATAATTTGTCTCCGCTGTTTTGTTGCCACTTATTATCTTATTCCCTGGTGGGTTGTAGAATAATGTAGTCCGTAAAACTGTTGGTTTCAAGAAGCAGTAACATAACTGCCAGAAACATAATGCTACTCAATGTAAGAGCTTCCTTATTAACAGCAGTGCAACAGGTCAAGCAGCTGAATCAACACACAAACATGAGAACTACAGGCTGAATAAGGGAAATCTTGGCCGGCGATGGATGCTGTTTTACTCATCAGGAGCCAGGCTACAGTGTGGGATTTCTTCAGTTTCAAAGCAGATCACTGAATAGGACTTTCATTCATAATTTTGATCACAGCTTTTGGTTTAAATTCTCAGTTTTTATTTATTTTTAGTCTTTTTATTCACTGAGTTAAAAAAAAATAATCACAAATTGCCTAGTTTTTGTTGATTTAATTAATAGTGGGAAATTCCACAGCCTTGGATGTTGTACATGGTTCAACTTGAGATCTCGTTCACAACACAATATACCAAAGAGCATATGTGTGGAGGGGGAAGAAACTTCAGGAATAGTAACAGAGGAGGGATTTATGTTCCAAACCACACAAATACATGCAGTAGATGTCGTGTGTACAGGATGGTTTTGTATCTGTAAGGTCTGCCTGCGTGCTGAAGCATGGAGAAATGTTTGTTATGGGGATAGCTCTATGGGCACACTACCCTGCAGGGTAAATGAATGCTCACTGTGATGTGACTCCTTGGCCTCAGCAGACCTTCTGGCTCCACTGAGGCATCTTTACGTGAGACGTGTGACAAGGTGGTTTATCAGGCAACATTTTTGGTTCCTCATCCATTTGAATCAAGATGGCCTTAACCACTGGGTGACCCTGTGACACTAACAACACAACAGGAAAAAAAAAACATCAAACAAACTCTTACCTAATGCTCTTACAGACATTTTCTGCAGAGTGCAGGTTGTGTGTTTGCTCACAAAATCGGCAGTCAGTGTTTTGCCCTGTTGCCCAGGTAGGGAACAAGAACACGTCGACCTACTGATCCTGTTAGTCCGTGAGAATGGAGAGCCAGTTCGGCTGAGGATCTTGAAGTGCACGTGTAGTTGTCATCGCTGTTGCAAGCCTTTGTCTGGGACACACACACACACTGACCCCATGTCAAGAGGCAGCGCCTTGTTAGATGATGTTGAATCTAAATGTTTTGCAAAAGCAGGAATTGACAGTGTCTCAATATATGTATAAATATATGAAAGTAAAAAATATAATACAATACATACTTAATTTAATCAAAGTCAAATTGAGATTAAGATTTCAATTACAAATGAGAAAATGAATACCTTAACAGCAGAAATATCAATAGCATTAATACAAATTTATGTTCATTTTCATACAAACAAGTGGAAATGTGTTGAGATAAAGAGTGCACGTCTACATGCTTTTAAATTCGCATTAAGATGCACAACAAGTAGACATTAAGACATCAACACTCATAACTGCAGATTAGAAAAGAGAAACAATTAAGTGGGACAAATTGCGGTAAGACTTCTAATCTTTATTTTTGGCCTATTGGCATCACTGTGCCTACCTATTCCACATAAATGAGGTGTGACATGTGAAGCCTGTCCTGCCAAGATTAGTATTTACTGCTGGAACATGTGAGGTCAGCCAGTCCTGAGAAGGTGTGTTGAAAGTCTCGAGACGTCTCAAGCTCAGGAGTGATGATAATTCAAAACGCAGGCTGTTATTAATCCCGTGTTCCCTATTTCTCAGTATAAATTCACCAATGCTATTAATTAGTGGATGGGTTAATGAGACGATGGCACGTTATTAAAATTCAGCACTGATTGATACACACAGTTAGTTGATTGTTATGGTTTTCATGATTAATTACTGTTTGTGCCAGAATGTCCACATCAATATTTCTCATTATTGATCATCGCTGTATCTGTTTTTGTTCCCATTTTCACTGCAGAGCTAATAAAAGTCAGAGCGCGGCCGCTGTCACATAGGCTTTATTTGAATCTCCTCG
>OMNW01022544.1:1850-18917 GCA_900303245.1 Selene dorsalis
CCCCTCTTCTGTGCTCCCGCCCCCTCTCTCCCTCTTCAGCAGTAGGTACATGTGCAGTGAGCGACAGCTAGGAAAGCAGTTCAGGGCACGAGCCAAAGGCACACACACCCACCAGCAGAGAGCAAGACTGCATTATTCATCGGATCCTCTTCTCTACGCTTCTCTGGGGTACGGCACACACACTCTCACAGCAGCTTACACACACTCAAAGCAGCAGATAACTTCCAGAAAGGTCCTGTACAATCAGTCCTTCAGCTGGCTGCAGTCGAGAGGTTCTCACACAACCGAGGTAAGGCTCAGAGAGTTTCCACAGATCTCTGTCTCCCTCTGAGACTTTGTGTTGGTCACACTGTTTAGTGCTTGTTTAACTTGTTCAGTTAACTCAAAGCCATTTTCCTTTTCACTTTGGCAAGGAGTGGTGTGGAGTAAGTTTGTAACTTCAAAAGTTTTTTTAATGCCTGCTGCTACTGAAGAGTGGAACATCAGATGGCACATTTTGGGTGCTTAAATGGATGCTTCATTTATTCAAAGTTAGTCCAGAGAGTACTTGTGAGTATATGGGTTTGCCCCTGTGGGCGTGTGCACACATCATGTGCATGCATGTGTGCGCCATCCCACTCACATGGGCGTGCAAGTCCTTGTGTGCACTTTTGGTAATGGGCGGTGAGGGGATGGATGGCAAAGTTTGGTGCATCCACCCACTCCTGAACCAAACTGGAGAAGGTTTTCCCGTCGTTCTTTGGCGAAGGACTGTTAGGTTGTGAGTGAAGCAACTGCTGAGAAATAAAATGGCTCTGAAGTCGCACCTGTTCCACCATGCATTTATGAATATTGTTGAGTTTTTTTTCAGAAATGCCCTATAGAGCTGTGGTGAAAAGAAAAGGTTGAATTCATAGCTTGAACATTTTCTTAGCGGCTTTGTTTGCTCTCCTTTTCTCTTATTTTCTTCTAAAATAAGGCCTTTCACGTGGAGCTCTCATTCATTCACTCTTACTACACATCTAAGCAGCTGCAAAGTGCATCTATGTCCTTATCAGGGCATCCTGCTGTATTTGTTTTGTGTTGTGAGTCAGTACTTTGGTATTATGACTGGGATAGGATAGAGGCTTTTTTTGTTGTTTGCCTCCATTTTACTAAAAACTGAAGAGCTGAACAGCAGGAGGAGGAGATAAGTTTGTTTCCCTGTCCCTCGTTGCAGTTGCACTTTACAGTTTATTATAAAAATATGCAACTGCTGTGTGTTTGCTGTGTGAGCGGAAGGCGTTTATAGGCAACATGTTTGTTCAAGAGTGAGCTGCAAGAAGCGGCTGAACTACTTGTACAACAATTTAATGGAGTCAGGAGAGAAAACAGCGAGGCTCATGTTATGACAGTGTGTGCCACTTTGCAGTGAAAATACCAACATGAGGGATGTTATCAGGAGCACTAACAGCAGGAAAAAGGCAGCAGTGTTTTTTGTCCTAATAAGTCCTGATAAACAAGAAGCAAAGAAAACAGAAATTACCTTCCTGTGAATCAGCTCTGCCTCTGTAAACCACCTTTAAGTCTTGCGTATGAAAGTATTAAAATAAGTTTTATAGATGAGCTCACTGACTGGAAAAAGGATTTTGTAACATGTTATCATGCTGCATGAGCAGGCCCAGCACTGCGGTGGGCCGCCCAGACAAGGATCAGGATTGTCCAAGACTGAGACATTTCCTCACTCTAACTTCCATTAAAGTTTAACGTGTGATTCAGCCCAGGGTTTGGTGCACTGTGTTTGTAGGGAAGAGACGCTTCGCAGCTTTACTGTAGATACCATAGTTTTCATTAACTCTTCTCTCCCTCCTCCCCCACAGCCAGTGACTCACCCCCTCTGCACCTCTTGCTGAGCCATTATTGCCATGGAAACCCCGAGCCAGAAACGCACCAGCCGCGGTCACACCACCTCCCTCTCCCCGGCCCGCATCACCAGGCTGCAGGAGAAGGAGGACCTGTGCAACCTCAATGACCGCCTGGCCGTGTACATCGACAAGGTGCGTTCGCTGGAGTCGGAGAATGCCGGGCTGCGGCTGCGCATCACCGAGTCCGAGTCCTCGGTCAGCCGTGACCTGTCAGGCATGAAGGCAGCCTATGAGACGGAGCTTGCCGATGCCCGCAAGACCCTGGACCAGGTGGCCAAGGAGCGAGCACGCCTGCAGCTGGAGCTGGGCAAGATCAGGGAGGACCACAAGGAGCTTAAAGCCAGGTAGGAGGAGCATGTGAGGGTGGAGCTTGAATGGGCGGGGCTATGATACAGCAGCGGTGTGCATGAAATGGATGCAGCTATGCATGCAATATGTGTTATATTTATTACAAATGATGTGTGATAGCTCAGGATGCAGTTAATACTTGGTACATCTGTCTGAATCTTATTATTTTCTTATTGTTGCACTGCTCAATGGTCAATGCGTCAGGATAAAAAACGCTCTCATGTTACACGTTGTAACCACTTGGCTCTAAACATCCAGAAACCTTCCAAGACGTCCTGCAGTATTGATGACATAACGTGTGTTTGCTGTTATCTGGTTCTGCTGAGGGGGATTTCCCCAGCTTTTCAGTGATCCCACAGTAATTTAGGAGTGTGTGGCTCAGATTATAAACTAGGCCAGTAATGTTTGTGTGTCATAGCACAGAATGATTATTCAGATTAATTGTCCCTTTGGGGAAAAAACTTAAAGACACAAAGGTATTACCTGACACTGTTTATTGTGACATCATTATAGCAATACACTGTGCCTCTGTTCTCACTGTAGTGCATCATCCAGCACAGGTTTGTTGTTGATGTCATTGATATCCCTTTTTAAAATGAGCATTATTCATAATGCTCCTGAGCCATCAGTGAGAGACTCGAGAGACTTTTTTATATGTTAATGTGTTTCCAAAACATCTCATAGCTGTGGTTAAAGCAGCACTGCAGTCAAAACAACTGAACACATGGATCTGAATGTTGTAATTTTACCGTTGTGTGCTGTTCACACCTGTTATTGTTCGGTGTGACTGAGATGGTGCAACACACATTTTCTTGCAGGAATGCAGTGTGGAGTGTGGGGCCGTGCCCTTTAGTACAATACATGATATTTTCTGGTATTTACGTTTTAATGACTCATCATAACAGGTAGAGTTATGTCACTTCGTGCCCCCAGGGATGTTGGAAATGACACACCTTCAGTTAAAGAAATTACACCTTTAACACACAGAATTAGTCCAAACATCAGGATAGTGTTAATCATGGATAACATGATAACATTACAGACAATGATAAGGTCAGAACTGTAGAATTCACTTCTTGTAATCTGTGTGTCCAGTGAGTCCTGATCACAGGACTGAGAAACATGTGGAGTAGTAATACATTTAAAAAAAATAATTTGTATGAATTAGAAATAAAATTAACCATGCAGAAATATTCAGTGTAGCTGTATCCTCTGTTACAACCTGTAGAAGTTCAGATTTTACAATCAAAATGTTGCAGAAATCACCAAGACCTTTGAGCAAACTTGGCACTGAAGGTGTGTGTGTGGGGTGGTGGTGGTTAATGAATGTCCATCTTAAGGGGATGTGATTAAATAGCAGTAATAATGTGTTTCTATCTCTTTATTAGATACTTACTGAATATACAATATGCATTTATCCTGTCACCTGCAGGTTGACAGACTGTGTTATTATCTGTGTCAGTGATTTTAGCTATGTAGGTGAGTATCTGCTGATTAGACCGTTACATACCGCAGCCAGTGGTCGCTCCTGAGGAATGTGTCACCATCTTGGCAAAATGCATCACAGGTTACAGAAGTCTGAGAATGTACAGCTCCTAAATATAAACTATTTGTGTGCCACTTTCACTGCATTTACCTGCATGTGCACCAGTCACGGCTGTCTCTTGTGCACAGAGATTCCCTGTTCAGAGAGTAGAGGAGCAACAGAATGTAGAAATAGAAATATAAAACATTTAACGCATGGTTTAAAATGAAAACAAACTGGGTTTCAATAGGGCATAATTTCACTGTTGAAAAGCTGTGTGTGTGTGTGTGTGTGTGTGTGTGTGTGTATAGTTGGAGTGTGTGTATTTGGGAGTGGTCTCCCCAATTCAAGCTTTTGTGTTCTTTTCACTAAGTTAGCATTTTAGTTCAATCGGCTGTGGACTGTGAAGCATGTGAACTCAGTGGGAGGGGCTTATGGCTGCTGCATGTGGAAAGATAAATAGAAATTAGAATAGTCGATAGTCACTTGTGCAGCCATGTAATATTGCTGCTGACCTTCACTGTGCTGTCAGTGGTGCAAAGCTCATCAATCTCTGCTTTGTAAATTTGTACATGCTGTAGGCGGATGAGGGTGCTGACTTTGCTGCATGTTCTGGATAAAAGGCAGTGCAGGTGTTGAGAGGATAGTGTTATCAATTTTTTTTATTCATTTCCTCATCGTCCCCCTCGCCTCTGTGCTTCTAATAGTTCCTCAGCCACATTTCCAGAGAAGCAGCGACGGCTCCCGCAGCATTTTTGCTTCCCACAGGAAGCAGATCTTTTGACTCATGTGTGGTCTGGGCCGGCTTTATCTGTTATACTTGAGTCCAGCGTGTTTTGGTGTTTGGTTGTCAGGGAGCTCTGGGAGTCTTGGCTTGGTGGACAGGGTGGTGACTCAGAAGTTTTTTAATGGCCTCTGGAATGGGCTGACTGTGGACTCACTGTAACGGGAAGTCAGGTTTATTAATACACACTGACGGGCTTCATCTGACTCGCTGCTGAGCCGAGCTTCAGGTGGCAACAGCAACAGACGCTGCTGCAACAAACACTGGAGTGCTACGTCTCATAATATGTCAACTTTTATGTTAATGTCCTTGGTTATTCTGCCCAAGTTTCACAGAACACACAACAACAGGTGGAGCCATCAGTGCAGCTCAGCTGACCGAACACACCTGTTTAGCCCAAAGGCATGACACCACGTCTCTTTACAGACAAGTCTTTGTATGCATAACTACTACAAGGAACACATGGTCTCCCTCCTGAGGCAACCATTCAAATTGCTGGCCCCGAATGCCAACCATTCTCCCCACAGCACTATTTGACTTGTAAATAATTCAGAACTGTAGAAAAAGCCACATAACCTGGCAAAAGCAGGTGTGGGAGGAATGTGGTGCTGTACAATAAAAGTCTACACATAAATCTCTGAGCCGTGTAAGTTGAGGAGGAAAAACAGGTCAGAAAGACTACATCTGAGGCCCTGAGCCACAGAACCATGTTTACAGGTTTGTCAAGGGCCTGTTTAGGCATCCTCCCTGTTATACTGAAGTAGTGCTCCTGTCTGGTGTCTTGTGTCCAATCTAACCTCCAGCTGTGCCATTGGCTGTTCAGCGTTGTCTTATGCAGGGGAACTGGCTCATCAGTGTCACAGGCAGTACTTTTTCTCTAAGTCTATCCTTAATGCCCCACCCACGCAGATGTGGAGCTTCGTTAGTTTATTGTGATTTAACGTGATCAGCCTTCTTATTATCTTAGTACTGTCTGTTTAAGGCGTGCATGCATACTGCACACACTGCCAACACCTTCTCATTGTAAGACTCATTGCTTGTGTCTGATAAGGATGAGAGTTTATTAAATAGTTAAGAGCAACACCCTCTTCCTGTTCAAATCTAGTTTGAATACATAAAAGCAGGGATTTACATCAGCTCAGTCTGCCCTACCTGTCGGCATGGTGCGATGCAGGGTGTGGCACATAGGTGTGGCACCAGGTAGATGAAGCTTTCAGACTTTTTTTTTCTCCTCTCCTGCTGCCAGTGTGTTGAAACAACGTTTTCACAAATGAATGAAATACGTGCTTTGGTAGACAGAACGTGTCAGAACACGTTCAGCTGCGGACTGAAAAAGATCCACTGCTGGATTGTTCAGGCTTTTATGTTGTGTTTGAGGACTGGTGCATTTTCTTGAGGCCGACTTGGGGTTTTCACAGCTATCAAAGAACACAGCAGGAAACACTTATCATTTAACACATTCCCATTTCCTTGACTGGGAATATTTTCTTTTTACATGAGTTTTCAGTATGTATTCCTTGTACTAAGTTTGACACATGTGTTGTTGTAGCTAGGGAGTGAGGTCACTTATTAAATCATGTCGGTAATGATCACCCTTCCACATGAACTACATTTCCCCAAAATATCCCATTTAGGTGAAAAGCTGTATTTTGCTCTAACTTCATTTCCCTGTGCAACACACAACACATGTATTTATTATTCTACACAATACACAATGACACTCATGCAGAAAGAATCATCCTAGGCAACGTGTGGGCCATGATAAACAGAAACTTTGATAATTAGCTAACCTGTACCCTGTGAGGGGGAAATGGGGAAGTAGAAAGGAGAGAGTGTGATGAGTTGCACTAGTGTTAGACATCAGAAGTAGTGGTCTAGTATTAGTCATAGGTACAGTTTCTCAGAGTAAAGTTAATATATTTAACCCGCGGGGAAGTTTTAAAACGCGTACCCAAGGTAACAGCATTATACACTGGTGCCTATTATTAGGTTGTGCAATGGATAACAGGAGTCATTCAAGCTGCTCATGTCAGGTTTGTTTGAATAAAATGTTTGTGTTCAAAGTCTCTCCCTAAAATGGACAAGACCAGGTCTGCACTGCACTTCTGATCCTGAACCTTTGAAAAGTGAAACTTTCTTTCAATAGTCTGCTGGAGTCTGTACGTCATTATACTGTCTTTGATTTTTTCTGATGTGGCTGGGAAAGCACCTCTGAGTGCAAGGAAAGCTGACTGAGTAGCTGCACTCGAAAATGTCAGACTGACTCTGCCAAAGATATTCAGTTTATCACAAAAGACAGAGGCAAGTGGCAAATCTGCACATTTAAGAAACTAGAAGAGGACGATATTTGGTATTTCTCCTCAAAGAAAATGACACAAGAAGTGATTAATTATTAGAATAGTTGCAGATTCATTTTTCGTGAATTTATTTTTACAAATAATTTTGGAGAAATTAAGCATAGCAGGTAAGGAATGCCCGAGTAAGACCCAGCATCTTCCTGCCAACATCTAAAAGACTGAAAAGACTGATGTCGTAAAGAATTAATGACTGTAACAAGCTTTTATTAGGTCAGTGTAATTTGTGGGGTGAAAAATTAAGATCACCAGGTGACTGTGATGCTGGTGTATCATTTGTTGAAAAGTCAGAGATATCTGCTGTGACATCTCCATTTAAGCTCAAAGTCTGACCACTTCATTCATAATTAACTGCACCACCATAATACAGTGTCACCAGTCAGTGTTCAAAAACTCTGGCCGCATTTATCTGTCAGTCCCCACCTTTTTATTACAGCAGATATTAAACTTGTCAGGAAAAGCACAGGTAGAGCTTATTAAATTAACAATAGCTTGTAGGTATGCCAGTTAGTCCTTCTATGAGCCAACATTCACTGTACCAAGACCCTGGAACTACCCCCATTAATGTTATTCATGGAGGCTTTTCCGGGGATGAAACGCCTCAACGTCTGCTGTTAAATGTTTTCTTCCTGGTCAGACACATCTCTCTCATAGTCATTAACACTGCATGGGCTGTGGATGTGGAACAACATTTTGAATTTGGCAGAGATAACCAAAGTCACTCCATTTATCTTAGAGAAATTTACCATTTCACCATCATGAGCCCTGCATGGCACCAGAAAGAAAAGTAGACCACCATCCAGCTGCATCAGCAGCAGCAGCAGCAGATTTCAACGTGCTGCTGTAGATCTCTCCTCATACACTCTCCTCTCTTCTTGTGGCTGCCTCAGGGGGAAACCCTGTGCTCCCCCTACGATGATCTCAGCATGTATTATGTGACAGCAGACAATGGTCTGTCTCAGTGAGTCATGGAAGGGCACATGAGAAGCTCAGAGAGGAGCTCGTGATTTTTGGGTGTCATCCAGCACTGATGTTAATCACATCACACAGCTCTTTCCAAGTGTCACAGCATTGAGCACAACCTTTCAAACCATGTAAGAATGAAAGAAAAAAAAAAACTGTAGAGTGCTTTGCATATGAGCGTGATTAAAAATTAATATTTGAATTATGTCAAAGGAGTAAGGGGGTGAATATTTTTTTCCTGCACAATATATTATTCTTTAAAATGATTAGAGATATTGCAGCGTCCCCAACAGACCAGTAAACCCTAAATCAAATTCTGTGCTGCCTTGTTGTATTATTATTATTATTATTATTATTATTATTATTGATATCAATATTGTTATTATTGTTGCTGTTATTATTATTATCATTATTATTATTAGGTACAACTATTGCAAATATTAGAAAATTGTGAAAAAGTTTAAAAGTTCAAATCAAGATCAGATCAAGAAATTACATTTTCCTTGTAAAACAGATAAATGCACCATTGACAAGCCGGACACTGTGGGACATCTGGCAGCGGATCTTCTAGCAATTGACTAATTGATGAATGACTCTAGAACAGATCATTTTATTGTACAGAATCCTTTTTCTAATTTTCTTTTCCTTCTGCTGCAGTTGGTTCATTATATGGAGGTATTAAATGGACACAGTTTACCATGGGCTGTGACTGTCTGTTCACAGCAGCATTAGAGGATGTGAATGCCTCTGGTCAGTGAACAGATGTCCTATAGACGATGCTGGTAGGTGCTATCAGGCCTGGTGAGAATATGGCTGCTCTGGTCTGGTGACTATTTGTTCCAGGGCCTCTAACAGGATACTTTGTGATGGAAAACAGATGGGCCAGGCCAGTAAACGTGCTGGATGGCTGCTGTCTGGAGCCGTCTCTGCTGGCTTTATTGGTCCACGAGTAATGACAGAGTTGGTCTTGGACTTCAGCAGAGCAGAGCTTGGTACCGAGCAGAGGTTTTGGCAGGAGGTCGTAGTGTGTGTGTGTGTGTGTGTGTGTGTGTGTGTGCGTGCATGCGTGTGTGTGTGTTAGAGGGGAGTTTATTGATTTAGTTTCCATAGAGCCTCCAGATTCAGCCAAACCCACGATGAGTCACTTGCACATGGAGAGGGTAAATCACTTTAAGATGGAGGGACTCTCTCTCTCTCTCTCTGCCTTTCCTTTGCTTACTCCCTCCCACCTTCCCATTGGATAGCGGGCAAGGTGGGTGCTCTGCAACCTCAACCTTTCCCGCCTCATCTGGTTGCTTATGTAACAATTGTTCCGTTTCCAGAGCTACAAAAGCTCATTTACTCTAAGAAAAAAAAAAGAGGCGAGTGGTCTGTTTTGGGCAGTGTTGCTCTATAATCTAAACAGGGCGCTGAGGTTGTGAGGGAGCTCTTTCAACTTTCAGTCAATCTGAGATGCCTCAGATGTTCTACATTAACTATTGCTCTTGTTTATTAGAACTGAGGAAACATGATGAGGAGCCAGGTTTTTAGATGTGGATGTGATTCCTTGGCAGTTGGAGTTCTGTGGTCTTTAGTTTTAGTTCATCATTTTAACTCTTTAGTACCTGTTGCTTTACAATGTTTCATGAGCACATGTTTTTCTGCTCACCTCTTTCTTTTTAGTTTTCATGTTTTGTTTTCTTCTTTCTTCTTTTTTTGTTTTTAACTTATTGCCAGATGGGTGAGGTTTGCCATGGAGACCAGCATGCAGAGTGCCAGAGTCGAAACAATCACAGGAAAGCTTGGGAATGTCAGTGCAGCGTCATTTTCAGTGTTTTACAGCTCACTCGACACTGTGTGATGTCTGTTGGTGCAAATAATATCTCTTTTTTCTCTGGGTGTGTTATGGTAGAGCAGCTTTCTGTCTCTGTTTGATCTACTGTGCACTCACCAGTGAGCTCTCCCGTTTCCTGTATGTCCATGTTCGATGCCAGTCTGTTTTGGCATTGCGTGAGAGCCCCCAATCGTCAGGCCCGTCTCACAACCACAACCTGGTTGTGCTCCAAGTATCAAATCCCTTTTTTTCCCCTTCCTACACCAGCACACATTGAAGAGTGCTGACCAGAACTCATCACTGTCTAATCACAGGCTCAAACTCCATATGGGTTTTGTGTAGCTTCAAGCTAACATTAGCAGAAGTCTCAGATTTTTCTAGAGATTTTATTGCAACTCAGCTGGAAAGAGTACTGCCTTTCAGGAGGCTGGAACAAAACCTGTTGTTGTTAGAGGGAGAATAAGCCATGTGGAGATACAACAGGGAGTTTTTCTTTAATGCAAATGAGAATTAAACTTTCAGATATGAATTACGACACAGTTCAGATTAGAATAATGTGAATTGCCAGGGTAAGAAGCAGAATTACACGGGTGATGATAGAGCGTCACAATGACAGGAGTCTCCAGTGGAGCAGGATTCTCCTGTGAACATGAAGCAAAAATGTTGACACAATGCAGCTGAACCCGTTTTATGAGAGAAAGTTGTGTTTGGTTTGTGCATACTGAGCCAGTTGCATGCAGAAAACCACCAAAGGGATGATTCAGGAGTAATTGTAAATGTACTTGGACTTTTACATGTCATTGTAGGGTCGGAAGATTTCTTTAAGATGATGAACAGGAAGTTCATGGTTGGCATAGTAAACATTAACAAACAGTTCTTATCTTGTATGTTCTTTCCTCTTGTGCCTTTGCTTGTCTAACAACACTGTAAAAAAGAGGAATAAAAGAGTGAATATGTGTCCAGTTGCTGCTTTTTAACATCACAGATAATAAACCAACACAAAGACCAGACAACCAACGTCTGACTCACCCTCTGATGAATCATCAGCTAATCATGCCGGGAGGAACAAGGCTTGTTTCATATGCCTATTGGAGACTGTAGACACACACACACACACTTTGTAACCGGCATTATCAACGGGTAGGACATCATATTCTCTTTACCTTTGGTCTGATACTGTGTTTGAGGAAGTCTACTAACAAATGTTTAATTTTTTGTGGGCGTGACTGGGACAAAGAAAGCACATATAGTTTACAAAGTTTACTTTGGTGACAGCTTAAACAAAACCATGAGTTGACATAAGAGAACATGGCCTGTCGTCACTGGCCCTCCCCCTCCCCTCCCTCTGTGGTTGTCTTCGTCACAAGTTAGTTCCCTGCAACCCTGAAATGGGTCCAGCGTTTGTTCTGCTTTAAGGCTGGAAACACTAAGGACTCTGTTCCCTTTGCCACATGTGGATGTGTACGGGTGGTCTCTGGCAAAGGCTCCGTTGTTGTTGGCTTTGCGTGATTTATCACACACGCATTTACACATGCACAAGCCCTGTGATTGTGAAAAGACACAGGAAATGGTGATGTACCAGTCTGTCATGTTTGTTTTGCTGCTTATTTTTTTGTGGGAGTCGAACAACACATTTAGAAAAGCAGTAAGAGCTGGCTTGAACAAGAAAGCCTGAGTGCATCACCGTCTTACAGTTCATCCTCACACTTCTCTGCTCATATGCAAGAGTGTGCGCCAACTCATGTTTTTTTAGTTACAGTTATTTACACTTTATTGTGAAGTTTTTAATGAAGTCGATGCATCTTTCTAACTGTTGGCTGAAGTGGTTAAGTGCTGATTTTACATTAATATAAGTTCATGATTTTTGCAGAATTTTACAATTTAATTGATTACTTCAACAAGATTTGTTAATTAAACAATTTCCTTTATCTTCAATCAAAATATTTTTATGTGAAATAACACCAAACAGTATCTCACCCCAGCTTCTCATCTATCTCTCTATCTGAGGATTTGCTGTTTTTCACTTTACATCAATGTAAATTATTGCACACATGCCTAAAATGCTGCCAGCATACTGTTGCTGTTGTAATTAGTACAGATGATACTGAAAAAATCCAAATAATTGTCATTCTCTCATTTTGACTTTTACTGCTCTGTTTAAAAAAAAAACAAAGGAACACATTTGAAAACATTGCTCTGCAACACCAAATCATTTGTGTTTGCATTTTTTAAATCTTCTATAATCTAAAGATATAATGAATAAAAAAGTATGAAATGATAATTAGACGTTTTGTTGTAATGGCCCATTAACACAGCGTTGTGTTGTAGTCTGGCATGTTTTCTTTGTGCCACTTCTGTTTCCGGGCTCCTGTTTGTTTACTAAAACCCCATTATTCAACAACCTTTCTCTTAGTCACCTTTTCCCTGCAGTGCTTTCCACACAGAGCTGCTTTGTGAATTAAACACAGAGGAGATGGAAAGAGGAAAGGTGGGCTATAATTGGAGAAGGGAACATTTTGGGTATTCTATAGGGAATGTGGGAGAACCCCTTTTTTCCTCTCCTCAGTGTTTGAGCAGTGAGTCATAGGGAAACCCCACCCACACGTGCCCACATATGCTTGCCAGATTTTGTGTGAATGTGTGTGTGTGTGTCCATGCGTTTATGTAGCAACATACCATATGGATCAATGAACACTTACACTTCTCGTCAGAGGAACTCTTCGACTAGTACCACAGGAAACAAAGGAGGTGATGAATTGTTTCTAACATTAGCAGCTCCTCACAGAGAGTCAGTGATTTTAAACACACTGGCAGGAAAAACATCAGAAGGTGAAATGAATGAGAATACACCCCCCACACACCTCAGTCCCCCCATGACTTGCAACAGATGTGCCCATGTGCAAAGCACTGAAGCCCCGTCTGCTGCAGGGGGGCTGCTCTGTTGTGAATGCTACAAGACTGCGGCTGTAGTGGGCAACTCCCCGGTGCTCAGCCCCTCGCAGCTACTTTACTTTTCCACACCACGCTTGTAAACAGGAACATGTTTGTCAGTTATCCTTGTGGAATCAGTGAGAGTCATTGAAGGCATGCTTGTGGATTTTTCTTTTATAAAGGTCAGCTCATTCAAGTTCCAAAAAAGGAGAAAAATCTTCTTTGGCTGAGTAATGAGAAATATATGAAAAAAATCTCTAGTGGTAGGTAGTCACAAAAACAAGGTTTGATTTTATTTGCTCACAATTTGAAATATCTATTTCATTTCTGCCACCACTCCACTAATCCCTAGTTGTGTCTCTAGAAGTATGATTAGATGACGCAGACAGCTTTTACTCATCAGAACTGCTGTGGACAGTGAGGTCTGTGATTTATCCAGAGCAATGGGGATGCTGTTTCTTTTTTCTATTGACATCTTACTCTTCCACTGTTGTACAACCACAAATCTACAACTATGTAAAATGTGTTTTATTGGCACTCGGGGAGAACTAACCTCTTAAATTTGAGCACATGCAGCCAACATAGTGTCCTCACATCATTAAGGTCAGTCAGTGCAGGACAACCTGTCAGACTACAGCGCGTTGTCCCTTGGTAATGAGATCATGGATTTGGTTTGAAAAGTAGGAAAAATTGGGTAGAGAAATTCATCATCTCCACGAGTGCAGAGGTCAGACAATGAAGCTGTATGATATCTGGTGAAGCAGCCATTAAAGACATCTGTGGAACCTCACTATTGTTACTTTACAGGATTGTAATGCTGAAATTGTGCTACTGCTAAATCTTAAATATTTTTATTTTAAAATAATGTTTTGTTGCTGTCTAGAAAGCTGCTCTAGATTGGTGCGTTTTTTTATGTGTTTGTTTGTTTTTTGAGTTGTTGATGCTGATTATTTGCTCGCTCTCAGCATTGCAAATGGTGTTGTGTTGGCTGTAATAAATCGTCTGTCTTATCTTAAAGAAATTATGGGTTGGAATCTTCTTGACGAGCCTACACAAAGCAAACCCTTTTCAGTCCCGAGCCGTTTAGAAAACCTCCACAGAAAACCTATTTCATTGCGTCCACAGCATGGTGGAAATGGCATACTAGCAGGCCTGATGACAAGGCCTTGGTTTCCGTGGCAACGGCATAGCAAAACAGGGAGGTGGGGGGGGCATTTTTCTCTTTTTCACTCCATGAGGCGGGGTTCGTTTCTCGTTACTGGGATGGACAAAGATAGCTGTGAGTCATCCTTGGGGCTGGGAGCTGAGCCAACACATTCCTCCTCCTCCTCCTCAGATTTCTCGTCTCTATTATTCCCCCTCTTTCTCTTTCTCTTTTTTGTCTCATTCTTTTCGCATTTCCATTTCACACTCCCCCACAAGCCTACCCTCCTCTCCCCCATCTCACACTGCCTCTGTCCAATAGCTCCCATTTTGTCTCTGTGCTTCAAAATGTGTCATTTACTCTATATTTGCTCTGTAACAAAATGCCTTAAAAAGCTTTGATGTTGCAGCTGAAAAGGGCAGAACGATGATACAAACCTTTATTTTTCTGTAATATATTTATTTTTTAAGAGAGCAGACGTTTCTGTGTGGGAAGAAAGAAGGCATGACAAATAAGACAAGTGGTCTGTGCTCAAAAAACAAGAATAAAGCTTGCCAAAATTACTCCTTTTTTTCCGTTTTTAATTCCCTCTCTCCGTGCAGAATATAAAACATGCAGTGCTGCCCTGGCACAAACATCTCTCTCAGTTTGCAAGCTTAGAAACGACTCTGCTGCTTTGTTTTACTTGCAACAGATTTCCCTTATCGTGATGATACAGGCTGTTTTTTGTTTTGTTTTTCTTTTTTCTTTCTTTTTTTGCCCTATTTTAGTAATTTCTAAAAAATCTGCATGTCTTTGCTCATCTGTTGGCTCTCAGCCATTTTCAGTCCCACATTTGTTCTCGTGCGTGTTGTATTGATACAACAGCAGAGTGACTGCACACGTGTCTCGAGCACCGGCTGAGAGGCTTCAATCCTTCAGTGGAACAGAATGTAAACAGAGAGTTGGAGAATATTTATGCTGAACCTCTCTAATTATATCATTTTTACTGGATTATATAAACAGGTAGTCCTAAGAAAAGCACATACCATGCACTGGATTATGTAAATAGTATATGGGAACAGAAATGTGCAGGGATGTATAAATGCTTGCATACACATTTCATAAGACATTGAGTTGATGGTGTACACACATTCAGTGCACAAATGCACTTAATGTTTGTGGTTGTACACACATACACTTGGCAGTCAACACTCCCACACCCACTTGTACACATAAACACACACACACACACACACACAAGATTTTCCGATTTCCTCTCACACTTTTAAGCCGACATCCAGGAGCAGCATCCTGGAGGCGCCAGGAGCAAAGAAAGCAAAGATGATCACACCCGTCAGTGCTGAGCTCAGGTCCCATTACTGCAGCCACTGCTTATTGTTGTAATGTTTTTATTGTACTTATCTGCTGATTTCTCTTTATGACTTTGGCAGGGTACAAATACGACTGGATTAATTTATGAGTGTGTTTCAGCAGCTTCAGCAGTTTTATCAATATTTGCTGAGAGGCTGGGTGTGAATTTCTAGATTTCAGGAGCCACTGGAGCTAAACATGTCACTGCAAATACTTAATTTTGTCTTCTGTAATCTGGCCCACAACTCTATCAGATCCAGTTGTCCTAGAAAAATAAATGTGATGGCAGTGGACAATCCTGTCTGATAGCCCCTCGCCCAGTCATTCAGAAATAAATGTGTGTCATTTAATTTGCCTTATTACTTCCTGTCATTTGAAAACTCAACCTGTTGCAGAGATGGTGCAGTGTGGTCCAGAGATAAGTGCTCGCAATTCCCCACCGCATGTATTACGCTCTTAGTTGTGTGCTGCAACATGCAGTTTTCCTGTGCTTTGTGAATTGCTGTTTACTGCCACGCTGGTCCCGTCAGTGCCTGAAGAGCACCCTCCTAAGGCTGGAACTATGTTTGGTGTGATTAAACGGAACAAATTCAATATTTTTCACCAAATTTGCGCTCAATAGCTGCAGTGTTTGCAGGGTGACCACCTGATCTTGTCAGCATTTTAGCACAACCCTGTTCAAAGCCCCCTGATAGCAGTCTGTTTGACAGAAGCCTCAGAGCACCTCTGAATGAATGTGATTTGGGAGACACCAGAGTCTGCTGCATCGCATACAAGGTCAGAGGTAATGTATATGTAAAAGTTGGTATAGAACCATTATGCCAACATTATACTGCACCTTCCTGCTCTATTAATGTTGTCCTGATCTTTCAGCATGGCTGTGATGGGGTTTCAGTTCATCACTCTGCTCCACACTCTGAAACACCTATTGGATAAATTCCCATGAAATTCTGTGCAGACATTCATGGTTCTCAGATGATCACTTTTCCCCTGGTACTCCCATGAGGTTATCATTTGAGGCTTTGAGCTAGAGCTGCAACAGTCACCTGATTTAATTGATTTGACAGTTGACAGAAGAGTAAGCAGCATATGCTTTGATAATCCATTAATTTATTGTCTTTCTGATAAATTAATTTCATTATTGTTAAATAGAAAACATGTCGAAGTTCTATGATTGTAATCCCAGAATGTTTGAGTTTCTTACACAGGTATCAGGTAATTTCTGAATTTTCCCAGTGAAAAAAACTGATTGATTAATTGAGAAAATAATCAACAGAAAATCTAAATGTTTATCTGTGTTAATCTGTTCAGTCATTTGTTTTACGGCTACATAGCTGAAAGACTTGAGCTGTACTTCATGTGTAGTACTAATTAGCGAATGTCAGAATGCTATTGCCTTGACCTAAAGGTAAATTTTGAGCCTGCATGGTAGTGTTAGTATGAAGCTTAAAGCACCACAGTGCAGTCTCACAGAGCTGCTAGCTGCAGACTAAGCAGAGTGTTGTTTTTCCTACATTGCAGAGTTAAGGCATCTGCTCCCTGTGTTGTGTAATTTGTGCATCTCACCGGGGCCACTTGTGCTGAATACCAGAAGTATCCACTAGAAACATTTATCAGATTGTTACACTGCGTGCTGTCCTGCTGTAAGGTATTCTCTCTGTCTTACCATCACATTTGTGTATGAAGAGAATACAAATAGTCAAACAGCATGTCAGTACACCAAATCCACTTCTGTCCATTAATTCACTCCTGGAGCCGATCCACTGGGCCCATTAGCATTAATGAACGTCACAGCAGCCACCTACACACACTCACAAGCATTCATCTGCCCGCAGAGTCAGACTCTTAAAATGCTTCACTGAAAAAAAAAAAAAAAGAACATCTAGACAAAGAGCTATATAGTTTCAAGTAATGTTTATGTCCAGCTATAAACAAGTGTGAGAGAAATGTGGAAATATGGGAGTGTGTA
>OMNW01022566.1:0-10801 GCA_900303245.1 Selene dorsalis
CATGTCATCTCCAAAATTCCTGCAGCGCTGCCCTGCTCTCAGCATTTCTGTCAACACTCAATATGACGTTCTAATTTTACCGAGGCCTGCGCGCCCGTACGCCCTCAGTTGTGCACACTCATGTGTTCAATTATGCAGATTGTTTTGTTCCAGTGGTGGAAAGTGACTAAGAAGATGAACTTGAGTGCTGTGCTCAAATGCTGTTTTGCATATTTTTTGGAAATTTACCCAAGTTATTTAATACTTTAACTCATTTCAGAGGAAAAAACCCACATTTATTATGACTATACTGTGTATAAGTACGTATGTATATGTATGTTATAAATATGATATATTACTAGACTTTGACATCTAACAGCTACAACATTAACATGCTGTTTCACATTTTAATGCTATAACAATGTTATAACAATGATATCAATGTTGATACTGAAAAATAAAACACTCTATTTTTACTTCACTAACATTTTGAGAGCAGGATTTCTCTGGTTTAAGGATCTAAACACAAATAAAATCAAAACAAGGGCAAACAGATGCACTTGGAGAGAAAAAACACGGCTGGTTTCTCTGGATTTCTGGAGTCTGTAGGTACTTTTGGTGAGAAGTTGGTGTTGATGTTTACACACTCTCACTCTTTAGCTTTGGATCAATCACACAACTAATTCAAAAGTGTGCGCACAAACCATTGCTAGGTTCCTCTCCAAGGTCTTGTTAAAGGCCATGGAACGAGCTGCACGGCCCCCTGGGTAATGGACTGGGGATGTGCTGGAAGGAAACTCAAGCCTTGTTGCCATTCCAGGCAGAGCACAGCAGGCCGTGCTCAATATCAATGACAAAAGCAGACAGGCAGCAGAGCACTGATGCATAAAACATGAGCCTGAGAAAGTTCGCACAACTGAGACAATTATCTTTTTTTTTTTTTTTAAAGGAACGTGGAATAAGACGCATCAGCAGAACGTCTAAATTAGTGTCAAGTGAACCACATAATAACTTTATACACCCCAGCAGAAGTTGCCATTATTTGAGCAGCGTGAATATAAACGAAACAAAAAACTACCTTATTTTTCCCTTTTGCCGTACAATCTGAGACTGTGATGGGAAGAAGAGCGGAGGTAATGGGACGCAGACTGAGCTCTCATTATCACACAGTGTCACACTGAGCTGCCAGACTCCATGGGGAAAATGACTTAAAGAATCACAGAGGAATAAGCATCACGTATAACAATATTTAGTGAAAGACGACGTCGCTAAGGAGTGTTAACTCCAACACAAACACATTTAAACAAGCATGTAGTCAAACTACTGTGTAGTCCACAAAGATACAGCAGTTTTGTATAAATGCAGACGAGGCCAAGGAGTTGTTTTGGTTGAAACCATATGGGACTCATTTGTGCGGGAACTTCTGGCATCGATTCCAGGGCCTGGTTTTGATGTTCAGATAGGCACGGTACACATTTCGGTCAACATGAAACTACTCCAAGATAAATGTGTCGCTGTCGCCATAATAGTGGGGAAAAATCCAAACCTAAACCATGCACACATTCACATTGCTTTTATTTTTTTTTTCCACACTTCAACAGAAAAGTCAGGAGTTAGATTCCTCCATATTCTCCCATATAGTCCCATGCTTGGTGTTAATATTTCTTGCCTATAAATTCCTGCACAGCTTTTTCATTATGGAAAGATATTCCAGTAATTGGAGTCTATTTAAAAAAAAAGTGTAAAAACAATAGTGTCTATAAAGTAACAGTGAACGTTCCTCAGTTTTAACAGGCAGATTTGTGTCTGCTTCTCTGTCCTGCTTGGATCAAATTAGTTGAGGGGCCTGTTTGGGGAGAACTTCGGCTGCAGCGAAGACCGACACAAGGTTCGACTCCAAAAACTATTTTGTTGCATCAGCTTCTCCTGCAGTTACATCAAATCTTTGAGAACAAAAAAAAAAAAAAAGCGAGTATGGGAAAGGGACAGAGAGGAGGGAGCTTCCCGAAAACAAGAAGCCTCCCGATGACTGGCTGAACTAACCTGAACTAACCTCAGAGACTGAAAGCCAAAAAAGTATGTGAGAGCTCTATTGACCATGATTCAACTATTTGATCAGAAGAGATTGAGCTAGAGGCATGTTTCAAATATTCACTTTTTTTTTTTTCCATCAGACACAGTGGACAAGAGACATGATTTTCCCCCAAGAAGCAAATATGAAGAATGAAGTGATACAGAGGTGCTGGTATTTTTTTTTGTTCTGTTTTTTTTCTTTTTTGTTGTTGTTGTTTTACTGCCAGAATCTCACGATTAAAAACAAAAGTGCAGTGTCGAGTATGGGTCCCCAGAGCGGCCAAATTTAGTGATTGCTCAATTCTACTTCCACTGATAAAAGACGCACACAAACAAGCCAAATGTACAAACCTAAACTACACAAACCTGCAGCCGATTACGATGCGGGTAATCATTCATATAATGCTGTTCTCTGACAACGGCGCTGGGTTCTTGTAATCTTCTGCGTTGCCTGGAAACACGGGTGATTCACAATAATGCCCTCACTGTGTTAGCCATGCTGTGATTACAATCTAAGCAGCTATGAGAACGCCATTTGCTTAAGATGTGTGGCAAATTACAAGGAAAACAAAGCACATGCACGCATATAGTAACATGCAGACACTGTGGCACCAAAATATCAAATCACATAGCTCACAAACCTGCAGTGCACTGACACTGGCGAGGAAAAGTAGTGAAAGTACTGTGCCAATCTCACATTTCCACATGGTATTGCTTTTTTGAAAGAAACAGCAGAAGCTCCAGGAATCGCCCGCAGATCAAAACTATAAGTGTAAAGTGGTTTCCTGGCAGATGGAGTGAAACTTCTCCAAGCCAGCTTAATCTTTACCTTAAAGGATAGGTGCATATTTTTTAAAGTGCGTAATCACTCCTGTTTTCCGTAGCCACTGCATGGGTGTGTGTTGAGAAACCCCTCTCTAAGACGTTTCCTTTTCTAATTCTGTGCAAAAACACATTCCCAAGTTTATCTGCAGCTAACACCAGGCTTTAACAGTCTGAGTTACACAAATCAAGTGAGTATCTCACCCACTCCCACGTTTTTTAAGTCCAAAATTCCCTGTTTGTGTTGCTATCTCTTTTCCTCACTGGAAGCACAACAAGGGGATTTTGTACTAAAAGGAACTTTTAGAGGATCCGACTTGATGTGACTGAGACTTCTGAAGTCTCATATTAGCGTCACATAAACTTCAGAATACATTTAAAGGCTGTGGATTTTGTCATCCCTAACTCTTTAAGTGCATTAGGATGGGTCTCTTAACAGTGAGTGTGAAAACTTATCCTTCAATGCTGTCTTTTTTTTTGAGTGTGTTGTGTCCTGGATGATCGGCTCCGAGCTTAAAAAAAACAAAAACAAAAAGAGCACCATCATGCTGCAGTTGTGACTCAGTCAGTGGTGTCAGGTCAGGTGGATCAGGAGCAGTGGTGACGCTTCACTGAAGAAGCCGTGATATTTTTTATGTTTTTTTCTCAGGTTTACTCTATACTGTCTGTCCACATATTTAAATTTAAGTTAGTATCCCCTCCATCCATCCTCACTCTGGAGTTACAGATCAAGATCTGCCACCAAAACTCCCTCAAACTCAATCGGTCGAAGCAGATGGCCGCCCCACCCTGAGTGCGGTCCAGTTGGAGGTTTCTTCCAACTGGAAGTAAAGGGGGTTTTTCAGAGTGACTCTGTGCTTCACCTTGTAGCATGTGTGCACCATTAAGGGTCAGTGTAAACTGCAACAGCCCAGGCACAAATCTGACTTATGGCCCTTTTACCTGCATGTCATTCCCCCTCACCTTTCTTGCCAAAGCTCCCCTGTCTATCTCTATGGCAAAACCATGAAAATCCATATCTACAAACCAGCTTATGATCAGCAAGACGAGATGTTCAGTGTGTATGATAGATAATTGATGGGTAAAAATGCTAAAAATGCTGTATGAACCTGTGTCAACAGATGAATGTGAAGTAACGTAAGGAGCTTTAAGTGCTCAGTGAGACTAGTAAAGCGCCGTCCATTTACCTTCAAAGTGAACTAAACAAATACAATGACTGAAATAAAGAGGGGCCAGTGTCAAAATATAATCTGATCGCATTTATTGTTTAAGGCAGAGGTCTTCAACAGGGGGTTGAAGGTACTGCGGAGGTACTGCAGGGGGGGTCACGGAAATTTTGGTTGATTATTTATATGTTTTCATTGTCATTATGTTTAAAATAAAAACGTCAATTTGCACATATGAATTTGGTGGAGGGACAAGGACAGTTTTCATTTACTGTCAGTTTAATTGAAGTCTGGTGTGTGTTGTTTGACACTGGCCTTGGTGGGCGGGTCTGCACTCTGACTGTCCTCCTAGTTCAATAATAAACTCATTCATTCATCATTCAGAAACACACTGTGAAGCCTCAACTCTTTGATCCATAATACACAATACTATCAGTTAAAGCTCTCAGCTGCTTCAACCATACGGCTTTGGCAACAGTCATTATCCTACTGATCACACAAACTCTTTTCATCCTGCATGATGATAAAGACTGATATAAATTCTGCACTACTTACTGACATTTAGCTTAGCATAATAAATAGCTGGTGATACCATGGTGCCATTTTACCCTGCAACACTCATATATCACCATTTATTATCAGGAATTTACAACACGGTGTTAGAAATAGTAACAAAATAGTAACTTACAACAAACGTAGTAAGTGGAATAATTGGACTTAGAGCAGGAAATCAGAGAAAGCGTTCAAGTGCTGGTATTATGCATCATTCAGTGGCTGGAGACTGAAGGGCAGCAATCTGACAGACCTGAATCAAAGTGTTTGCACTGAAGCCTTGGCCTATTTTTACTTCATGCCACCTTAACACACACCTCTTCTTTGAGCAGTGAGGAAACATGCTGCAGCTCCTTCTCCTGACTCTTTCAACCTGTAACTTCAGTCTACCAGCAGCTGCACGCCCGCATGGAGCTGCCTCCATGACGGATCTATTACCTGGATCCATACAGACAGATATACAGAGAGAGAGAGAGGGGCACTGCAGGTTAGGTTTCACGTTCACATATTGATCAGAGGAGATACAGAGGATCTCTAACAAGGATGGAGACACAAAACTCACTCACTGTTGTTCTTCAGACAAGGAGACAACGAGAAGTTGAAACTCACTATAAAAGTTATGTAAAGCCGAGGAAAGCTGTAGATTCAGTTGACCGTTTCATTATTTTATCTTTTTCTCCCCTAACCATCGTCACAAATGCCCAGAAATACATACACATCCACATATTACACAATATGTGTTTACGTTATCAGGAAAAGTTAGGAAAGTGTGTGGAGCATCAAAGAATTTCTGATTTGTTCCCTTTATAGTATATTCAATCTTCTCCAGTTGGCTATAGAACATGACCATGGTAGTGGGTGTTTCTAAGCCAATAAAATCATGGCTCTAAGTTAAAAGTGAAAAGAAAACCCTCATGTTGGCCTGTGGTTCAATCAAGTTTATATCTATTGAAACATGCTCATAGATGTTACATCAGTTGTTAATTCTTTGTGGGTTCACTTTGAGTGACCCTTTTTCACATTGTCGTTTCATTTTGATATATAATTATCACTTACAGCGGCTTTAACAGCTGGGAGCTGTAGATTTTAATAAACATAACTCATTTTTTGGGGCTGTTTTCAATACATGTTCAACACTGCCGGCAGCAGGATGGTGTATCCGGGTCAACTAACACAGACAAGAGACGCTTCACTATTGTTTTGGCCTCTTTATGGGATATGTTCACGATATGAAAAGTATAAAATAATGCATTTGTATCTATCTAACAGTGTTGACTTGCCCCTGTAGATGATCTTCCCCGTTCAGGGATAAAGAAAAGATGGAGGAATTTTCTGCATCTATATCATTTCACATTCATGATTTCTAATGAAGGGCTGAATAGTTGAAGGGAAACGAGATACCTTCACTTCTGGTGGTGACAGCTGTTCAGAGAGAGAGAGAGGTGTGCAGCATGTGTGTGTGTATGTGTGTTTGATAGAGGATGCAGCTGCAACCTGGCTACATGATGGTAGGGGTCCAGAAGCAGATGGGGGCCTCAGGCTGCTCTGCAACACGATAGCCATTTTGAAATACCCACATAGTTTTTTTTTTTTTTTTACAAAAATAAATAAAACCACCTTATACATCAAGTTTCTCAACAACTCTATGTTTTCCGAGCCCTTATTTATCCTCCTTTTTTTCCAGTCTTGTGCTTTTATAGTCCCTATATCTCCATGACATTTTCTTCTTCTTCTTGCGTCCTTTACGGACTGCTATGACAACCTAATTTCCCCTTCGGGGATGAAGAAAGTAATCTGTCTATCTATCTATAACTGCTCCCTGCACACAGTCAACACAAATTTGACCTTAAGACTTTACAGGATAATTTTCATACCAAAGGATAAGTTGCACTGCGCTGCGTTCGTCTACATCTGCACAGCAGCTTCTCGGCTGCCCATGAAGAAGACAGAGCTTCACATGATGAGGAGCATCAGCTGATTGTGGGCTCCTGCAGTTCAGACCCTGGAATCCAGCTTTTGTCAAAGGTCTTCAGGTTTGAAGTGACTTCAGGACTTTGCCATTTGAACTGAAGGAAACCTGATATACACACACACACACACACACCCACACACTCCACATAAAGCCTCTCTCCCTCCCCCACTTTCTACCCTGGGGGCTTTTAGCCTATACCCTCCCCTATAGTGAGGCCTCCCTCTAATGATACCAGCAATTTCTGGTTGAATAGGAAGGTTAGTTTGAACTGACTCTGAATCAGTCATGGCCGTTGGAGGTGATCAGCGTCTGATAATTGAAATTTGTCAGAGGTTGTATCTGCTGAGTGGAACATGTCTACCGTAAAAAATGAATTTACTAGAAATTTAATTTAGTTGTATTATGCATCATTTTAGATGTGTGTTCGTTAAATATGAAGTGAAAAGGTTGTGATCCTGCAGAGCATTCAATATGTTCACATACGTTATAGTTATTTAATTCAGTCACATCTTAGTCGTCACTCCAAAAAAAAAATTGAACAACGATGCAAGTTTCAAACTGATGTAAAAGAAAAGGAGTAAGTCACTACTTAGCAAACTGGATGTAAATATGTTTACATGTCTATACACTTCTCTATAAATATTAATAAAAAGTCTACCATGCATGTTATGAGACATATCCAAAATATAATCCTTTTTTTTTTTTTAAGTCACTTTAACCGAACTTTCAAATCAACTATAAATAACTTTCCTATATGACATTTTGGGTGATCACTTATTTTAACATAAAACTTAAAATGAATTTGCTATTTTTCAGATGACATGCAAGAAATCCCTGTGTCTGGGTCATTTCTGATCACCAAAAATCCAAATTTAATGAATTTCCATCAAGTCTGTAGGATGTAGGATGATGACACAGCACTGCATCACGCAAATAATCATGTAATCACACAATATTGTGAGATCAGCTTCAGTGGGGTTAAATAGATGTCACAGACTGAAAAGGGATACAGGAGAAAGCTGCCTCGCTGCCCTGGACGTGACCCAGACCTGGCGTCCCTGGAGGAGGTCGACCCCATGGGGCCAGGACCCCAGAAACTCCTGGGAATGTCATCAGTCTTCTGCCAAATCGGTTTGATTACTTCTATGTTTCTCATGTTTGTCTTGTGTGACAGCTCTGAGAAAAATGAAAATTACACCGGCTGCAGTATAACCCAGTGTGAAATATCGCAGGTTGGTTTCAGGTGACACGACACGCCGTCTGCACATGCCATGTCAGACCTCATAATTTTGTCATTGATTTATTTCATATAAATAATATCAGGTTTTCAGTCGGGTCACAGAGCGGCCAAATGCACACGGATATGAAGTTCCACATGAATCCATGGCTGACAGTTCATGGAGGTTTTACAGCTCATATCTCCTCTCTCTGGAGCTCAACTACCAACAGGTCTGTGAATCAATCAGAGGCTGAGACCCTCTCTTCTGATTGGCTGATTGTTTTCTGAGTGCGCCAATAAAAGATATAACAGATTTCAAGTAAAACACTCAAGAGAAACCCCAGCCAGCAAGGTGCGGTGAGTTTGTCCATGTGGGTGGGGCATCATCATCATCATCACTGAGTTACAACCAGTATTTCTTTTTTTGCATTTCAAGGTTGAAAAGAGTCAGAAAATTAATGTTATTAGAAATATATTAGCTTTGAGTCTTATCTGAGTCGTCACCACTTGAAGCCAGTCTAAGTCATGTATGTTAAAGTGCTTTTGGGGGCGTCAGATGGCTCAGTGGGAAGAGCAGGGGCTCCACATGCAGAGGCCATAGTCCTCGCTGCAGATCGAATCCAGCATCGGGCGGCCCTCTGCTGCATGTCATTCCCCCTCTCTCTGCCTCCCCATTTCCTGTCCCTCTCAACTATACTGTCAAAGAAAGGGAAAAAGCCCAAAAATATATATACTTAAAGTGCTTTTGAACAAATTGATTTCCCAAAATGTCGAACAAGATTTAGATTAAATGACTTTAATTCTTAAGAGTTTCAGGAAACAAGCTTGTTCACTTTCTTGCCTCAAGTTAGATGAGAACATTGACACCGCTTTAGTTTTTTAATTAACTAAAAGGCCGTACCAATTCATTAGTGAGCTCTCCGGTCTAATTCGCCGCGCAGCTTCACATTTAACAGACAAAAATGAGAATGGTATCAATCCTCTCATTGAAAGCCAATAACAAAATTTTAGAACAACCTAACATAACATATTATAACATCGTATTTCTCTGTTAACCCAAAGGCTGATTCATGGCTTTCATTAATGATGAAGAAAATTATCCATTCCTCTTCCCCCATCATGCTGGAACCGAACCGAGCCGCATGTTCAGTTCAGCTGCCCTCATCAGCTCTCGTTAACTGAACTATACAACATGTACTGCACGTCTGCGCGGGTCACAGATCCCTCCTCTGTTGCTCACCCTGTGGTCTCTCCTGATTTTTTCCCTGTTAGAAGGGTTTTCTTGGGAGTTTTTCCACAGTAGATGTGAGGGTCTAAGGGCAGAGGATCGAGAAAAACTGTTTGTAAAAATTGACTATACAAATAAACTTGTCTTGTCATGTATGTAAATCCCACTGATATGCTACCTAAGACTGGACATGAGTTACAGCAGCTATAATGTGGTAGCTGTTTCACTTTTATCGCACCAATTATACTTAAAAACATGACGCCTGCATAACTGCCTGCTTGAATTTTCACTGGTCGTGGAGTGGGTGAAGGAGGGGAGAGGGGTGGGAGTGGGTGGCTGCGGAGGGAAACCTACACTCAACATTGTGAAGTTGAGGGTTTATGAAGAGCCTATCCCCCCCAGCAGGAGATGTTTTATTAGCAGTGTTTAAATGGCCGGCTTGTTAAACATCAAGCGGCAGGCGGGCAGCCAGGCGGCAGTGGCCTCAGGATCCGCTGCACTGCTACATCGCTGGCTATTTTCACCCTCTTCAGAGCTTTATTTGACATGCTAGTGTGTAGACAGGGTTGTTTCGAGACACAATAATCACTTTTAACTTAAGCTGAAACACTAGATTCCCACCTGTGAGTGGGAGTTAAGACTCGGGTGGTCCTGGGTTATTCAGTATCTCCACAGCATCAGAGACAGAAAAAGGTATTCCAGGAAAGGGAGGTTAGATAAACAAGAAGCCTTTCCTGAAGTCTTGATGATATTAACACCTTAATATTCACTGTGTTATGACTAAAAGAGCCTACACAGATATTCATACGCACACAAAAAGTCAGAGAGCTGTGTTTTTAGTCAAATCAAAAGTGCACTATTTAAATTCTAATGAAAGATCTAATGTAGTTCCTTTACACAAAGGTCATGGGAGCACATGAGAAATAGATGATCCCTGGAGATGAGTGCTGCAGTCATGGAAAATATGAGGCATCAAGGATGTTCTTTGATGATGATGACACAGAGGGAACATCAGGAAATGGGAAAAGTCAAGCAAAACCTTTGGACGCCAATTCATTTTAAGGCATTGCCCAGTTATTGCTGATTATTTCCTCTCATTTCTCTCTCATAGCTCATGTCTGCTCGGTCCTGAAGCGTTCACACCCTTAAGGAAGTCAGCCATGCACACACACACATTCCTGTATGGGAATCATAGTGAGCTCCAGATAAGTGTGCAGATGAAGGACCGGGACCGGGACCGGGACCTGAACCGGGACCAGAACCGGGACCGGGACCGGGACCGGGACCAGAACCGGGATCGGGACCGGGACCGGGACCGGGACCAGAACCGGGATCGGGACCGGGATCGGGACCGGGACCAGAACCGGGATCGGGACCGGGATCGGGACCGGGACCAGAACCGGGATCGGGACCGGGACCAGAACCGGGACCGGGATCGGGACCGGAACCGGGACCAGAACCGGGATCGGGATCGGGATCGGGACCGGGACCGGAACAAGTACCGGGATCGGATCTGTTCCTGTCCTTCCGACAACATCTCCTGTATTTGACTTTACATGGCTATGAACTGTGGGTAATTTCTTTAAGCAAAGTCAGCATCGATGCTGACTGACAATGAGGGGACATAAACTGACTTGACGTAACAATGGGACACTCACATACTTGATAGGAACAGTAGGCTGGACACTGATAACTCTCATAAATGTCAGGACAAATGGTCTCTGGCCGTCCAAAGTTACTACAGCTGACTGGATACACTGGTGAAGTTGACCCTCACTCTGGTGGTCCTG